>QKQZ01037430.1:0-11326 GCA_003595255.1 Solenopsis fugax
GCGCGCCTGTCGAGTAGGCAACCTTAATACTGACATGTATGTTGACGCAACACCCTGTACATAAAAACAACAGATCGGAACTGAAACCTTAACCGAAAATTGGATATAATCTCTGACCGTAATCATAACCGAAACCGAAATTTTCAGTCCCTGGTTATAATTATTTGTCATACAACATCTTGTAACATTACGGTGACGTTTTTTTGCTACGATGAAAGTTTACCCAACTATTATACAATAGAACTAGCTATTGCTAAATGAATTTAAACTTAACCACAAAATTGTACATAATCGCTTCACATGTGCTTCTCAATATGGCCTCAAGTGATATTCTATTGGTGCTTGAAGAAATATCACGTCGCATTACAATAAACTAAACTGTTAAATAAAAACAGCATTAATATGTTGCACCGTAATGTTCTAGCAATAAAAAGAATTAAGTTAGCCATACAAGAATATGACTTTTGACTATATAACTATCCCGATAGGTATATTGTGCGAATATTGTACAATAATATCATCATGAATTGATGAAGATTTTGAATAATTGTGCTAAGATACGTTAAAATGCAGCAATTTTGTCGAAATAAAATCTCTAAATAATATTTGTCAAAACTTACAATTAGATAAATCTAAATTTGAGATATAAATATTTTACAAATATTTAAAAAACCGTTTGATTTCTTATTTAAAATCTAACCATGCTGAATGTGTAATATTATATATAGTAATATATTTTATTACATTATAATTTAGGAATAATTGTGCGTTTTTGTAAACATTTATTTGGATTAATTATATTTCTAAATGTTTCATACATAACACATATACACATTTCATACATAACAATACTAAAAATATTTTTCTTAATTATTGAACAATTTCTTTCCAAATTTAATTTTGTAAATATATCACTAAGATGATTCTCTATATTATAGTTTTATCGAAATACTATTCGGAAATTAATTGAACAAACAATTATCAATATTTTATAAAAGGTCAATACTTCTACATCTATTTTTATAAACAAACCTACATAATTACTGATTATAATTTTTATGCAAGATTTCGTTATATAATTTAATAAATGTTGTCCTATCGGGATATAGACTGCCAGTTGGCCTTTCCACGCTATCACCAATGTCGCCAAAGAGCGCTTTTAATTCTGAATATAATGTCTATTAGATGCTCACTGGATGTTCTTGCTGGATATTAAGGATATTAATTTTACAGCCATTGATCATGTTTTGCATATCCAAATGTCCGAATTTGAGATCTTTTAAATATCCAACTGGATATCCAACTTAATATTCAATAGATATCCATGACATCCATTGGATATTTAACTCAATATCTATTTGATATCCATATCTATTGGATATCGAACTCAATATCTACTAAATATCCAGTAGAAATCTAATAGATATTATGTTCAGCATGAATAACTGCCATTAGATATAAAAAAGTAAAAAAAATTTTGTTTCTAATTTTTTTTACTATAGCATGCTTTATTAAACATACGACATATTTTTAATAATTAATCCTTATTTATTACATTTTTATTATATTGTATACTTACTTTGCCAGTTGTCTTACCACTAGAAAGTTTCGAACATGGGATTTCAGGATCACAAGCCTTGTACCTTATTCGCTGCGCCACTCTTTGATTTATTAGTACATACATACTTTTTGTTGCCTACATATATTATAACTGCCGCAAAGAAAGTCTTAATCAGTCGGTTATACATTTATTTATATACTGAATATATTTTTCAGTCTTTGCATTGATTATATATATATAGGACTCTATAAAAAGTTGTGGTTGCTTCTCTCTTTATATAGGACTCTAATGGGAAGTCTCTCTCTCTCTCTCTCTCTTACCTTTCTTAAACCAAAATTGATCAAATCATGTTTCTGTGACCATGATAATACATTATAGTTACAACTCTGATCTAAAAAGTATAATAATCATAATATATATAATATATAATATTATATAACTACACACACACACACACATAAAGTAATATAAATATATATAAATAAAAGAAAATTTTAATCAAAAGTAAATAAGATTTAATACACGAGTATATATTGTGACGTGATGTCTTGTTTGGCCGGTCGTTACAGGGGTCGTAAGTCCCGATCGGGGAAAGCACGCTGCGGTTTTACGTCCTTTCGGCTCAGAGACTTAACATTAGATAGAGAGATTCTTAACGTTATCGTGTAAGAGTGGCACGCTCTTTAGTATGATGCTCAATTCCGATAATTATTTTTACGCGTTCGAAGTAAGTGATTTCGTCGAAGGATTATTAGTTGCAATTGACGTCACAGGTACGCAACGAAGTTGCATGACGCTCTTGAGTGCGGTCGCAATATACGTATATGTATTACAATGTACGTATACGTACATTGCGCCGTTGCAGTCCGCTGCAGCGAAGCAGCGTTCCGCCGCTGTCATATAACGCGGGTTCGCGCTCACGTCAGACCGGGAATCGAGCATAATTATCGCGGTCTCCAGGAGAGGGTCAAATCCACGTCGTTAGTTCTGTTATTAATTCCTCACTTATTTTCATGTACAATAATTGGCGGGCACAATCGCCTCGACGAGCGGCACCAGTGAGGGAGCGAGCGGAAAGCAACGGAGAGCGCGCAGGAGAATTTCCGCATAACACAGCGACGGATAACGGCGCGGAAACCCCGGCCAGGGAAGATCGCCAGAAGGAAACAAGGACTGTCGCGAGTATTAACGAGGATGAGTGCGGACCCGTCAAGACATGACCGAAAGAAGCCGACCCGATGGAAAGCCAGAGTCACGATAGCAATGGCGCACCGGAAGGAGACTGGCGAAAGAGCATTTCAATTGAAAGCTCCTTTATTATCGAGGTCCTGCGAGCGCCCTCCGGTAGCAGTTCTGGATACGCGCGTGGCACAGGAGCGACCGCGCGATGGCGCGGATTGGCTGTCGCCACGCGCGAGCGTCGCGTGCATCCCCAAGCGAGGGGGACGTACGAGCGAGATCGACTATCTATCGATCCGAATCACTCTTGGTTCCGCTAACGCTGGAGAACCGAGAGACTCAGTTTCGCTATCGATCGAGACGACTGATGTGCGAGAATAGGCAGAGATTCCCGGCCCGGGGACGAGCGTTGGAGAGCGCGAGTGGCCGAGACTGAGGAACCGGGCCGAGTTGTCGCCCGCCCAAACGACGGTGAGGAAGGCCCCGCCGAGGGAAAGATCCACGTCGGTGAGTGTGCACCGCGGTTAAGTTAACCTCTATGTAAAGCCACATGCGAGCGAAGAGCAGCCGTGCTGCATTCTGCCGGTAAGCGTGTCTCGTGTTGTTGAACGCGAAAGACCGCTTTCGTTGTTTATTGGATTTCGTGTTCGGGTAAAATCGTTAACCGGTAAATGCACGAGGCCCTCCGCACATCTCGTAGCCAGCTAGGGGGAATAACGCGTGCGTAGATTTGCATGTTCTCCTGAGGTATCGCGTAGACGAAACAGCCAAGACATGTGCAGGATCCTGTGATGAGCCCTGCATTGCGTATTCGCTCCACTCAGTTGCGCAGGCCGGTCTGCATGATCACCGCGTGATCGGGACGTGCCGTAAAGATCTGTCCGTTCGATCTACCGGGTGCATTCATTGCGGCCGCCTAATCTCATCGCGTTTCAGATTTTTATGTGACCACGTTTCAGGAAATCGATCTATTTTTGTGTCGCGTGTTGCGGTCACCGAGCCAGGAGCAGGCGGCGCGGCGAGGAGGGAGTATAGGCCGCTCGCCTGTATCCATTGTCGCTTATACTCCTTCCTCGCCGTGCCGCCTGCTCTTGACTAGACGACCGCTGGGCGGTAGGCAGGGAAAATACGTGCTTATTCGGCCGTTTTTTTCCAGTTTGACTTGCTCTATCAACCCACGAGAGCATAAATTTTAATTTCGGGACACCTTGTATACATACATATGATGCAACATTTTTATAATAACATAAAAATCAAATACTTTTATTAATAAAAAGTTAAAAACTGCAAATATTGTGCAAATATATTGATAAAATGAAATATTATAAGAAATATAAAAATTATTTACTTCTAATTTTAGCAACTTCACCCGCTAGACTGAGATCAGTTGTGCATTGTAAATTTTTCACACCGACCTAATTATTAAAATAACAGCCATTAAAAAGCACAACTACGGTACCATATTCCCCTACCAACGAAGTTTTTTTAGGCGGGGTATAGGCGCGTGTAGCACGTCCTGTACCGGCGTACGCAATGCTGGAAATTTTGTTCGGACGCGATTCCACAATGGTTAGTAAGGGTTAAGATTCAATCCTTATTGAAACAGCCCATACAGCACGAAATATTTTTGAAATATTTCTAAAATATTTTGAATAAAGATTTAAATATTTTAAATCTTTAAATTTTTTAAACATTTTGATGTCCGTGAGAGCCTCTCAAAATAATATTTTCCAAAATATTTTTGAAATATTTTATGCATAGATACTAAAATATTTTCAATAATATTTGTAAAATCTTTTAGTAATATTACTTCAGAATGTATATTTGAAAGATAATAAAAATATTTCACAAAATATTTTTATAATATTTGTATGTCCGCTTCTATGTATATAAAAAAATTTTTTTTAGTTTTTTAACAGATCTTATTCTTATAGCTTCTGTATTCACTGTTTTGCTATAAGATTCTATTTTACTAATTATAATTACGCATTATTTTACAATTTTTGGAAACGTATCGGCGGGATTCGAACCTAAGATTTCGGAACAATAACCTTAATGTGCTAACACTGAGCTAATCGTACATTTGTGATATCGTTAATAAAAAGTTATATTTGAAATAAAAATTTGAATAGGAAAAAACTTGCGTGTTGAGTACCGCGCGAACACTCTCACTAGCCCTTTGATTATGTAGCCTTAGATATTTTTAAAATAAATTATATAAATAATTAAAATCTGTTCCTGCCCATGGCCAGACTAGTAAAGATAATAAAAAAATAACAATTGGAAATTCGCGTTGGATCACGGCTTTGATTGAGGAATGCGTGCGCGAACGTGAAATGCCAGGATCAACTCGAGTGAGCACGAGTGAGACGCGTAACGTTATCCCGAGACAAAGGATGATAACGAGAGAGACCGAGCGATCAGCTGATCCGCTGAATCGATCGCGTTAAGGAACGAATGGAAAGAGAATAGACAGCAGTAACTGTAGTAGATAATGTTCAGTTTATTACTAACTTTCATATAATGGTCAACAACAGTCTGACACAAATTCACAGTTCTCGCAGTAATTCCGTTAAATGCGAATCCAGTCGCATACGCACGGCTTTCCATGTATGAGCGCTTTGAGAATGAGCATTCGCATTTCGCGTTCGTTTTCTATTATCGCGATCGAGTATAGATATTGCTCGGCTGACGATCCACGATGGTTCTGAATTCTCTGAGAGGGAATCAAGCGCGAGCAGTCGTCAGGAGGAAATCGGGGGTAGATCGTGGATTGACTTGATTGGACGACGAGTGTCGAACACGATGTTAGCACGCGTCGAACGCTCTAATGGTGAGTGAGCGCTCACAAAAACACGCGATAAATATTTGGCAAATTCCTCGACCGCCAACCTTCTTCTGACGACGATTTGAACTTATAATAATAACCGAAATAGATTTACATTGAGATTATCACATTCGCGAACATATTCTTCTGACGACGATTTGAACGTATAAAAATAACCGAAATAGATTTACATTGAAATTATTACATTCGCGAACATACCGCCCTCCTCGGAACTCTTGTTTCGAAATACAAGTAATTGAAGCGAGAGCGCGTGCAGCGCGACAAGGAAATGAATCGGAATGGAAGGAGCGATACGAGGCGGACGGCATGCAACGAATTTACTTATCGTCGAGCGCAGGGTCCGCTTGCTCAATGTCGATCGGCAAAACGCAGATTTTCGAAAGCGTACGTTTGTACTCAGCTGACGCCGTTTTTACCGTAACGACTCGAGTTAAGCCGTCGGGGCCCGAGTGACACTGACTAACCCGACCGAGTTCCCACTTGCATGGCGGGAGTAAAGGGTTACGGACGAGTTGCCCGACTCGAAGATCTGGCATTCGAATGCGTCGCCACCTTGATCGTTGCTGGAGAGTATTTAGATAGTCGGTCTGCCACAGCTTCCAAAATCGTTCGGAAAGCTGTCGAACGAACTGCCAGCGCGTTAGGCGATATTCTTTAACTTCCAGCAATGAAGGCTCCGGGCGCGAATTGAGCGCCTATTAAAAAATGCCCGGGAGTGAGCGGTTCGTAGTCGTCAAGTGAATCGGTGAGCGCAGCCAACGGACGAGAGTTCAAACACGTTTCGACCTCGCAGAGGAGTGTCGAAAGCTCCTCGTACGTTAATGTATGCGCTCCGATCACATGGCGGAAGTGATATTTCACGCTCTTGACACCTGCCTCCCACAGTCCTCTGAAGTGAGGAGCAGCTGGAGGAATAAAGTGCCAGGAGACGTAATCTGACGCGATTTTGTTGAGGAAGGTGGGATCGCGGAAAGCAGCGCGAAAGGCGGTGGTCATCTCACGATCTGCACCAACGAACGTGGTCCCGTTGTCGGAGTACATCGACTTTGGGAGACCTCGTCGAGCTATAAATTGCGCGAACGCTCCTAAGAAGGCGGGGTGGCATATCCATCCACTAACTCGAGGTGCACGGCGCGAGTGGCCATTCACACGAATACGACAATGTATGCCTTACGAGACTTGACGCCGCGACCTGATAGGGCGCGGACCGAGATTGAGCCCGCGTAATCCAGCCCGCAATGGAGAAACGCTCGCACGGGGGGGGGGAGACTCTCACGTGAGAGAGGTTGTCCATGAGCTGCCTAGGCGACGCGGCCTTTCCGCGTGCGCACGTGACGCATCGGTGGATGACCGATCTGACTACGCTTCGGGCGCGAATCACCCAAAACTCTCTACGCAGCTCGGAGAGCGTGAGCTGAATCCCGGCATGCAGAGCGCGCAAATGAGTACTCTGCACGATGAGCCGGACTAACGGATGAGATGCTAACAGAATCGGATGCTTTCTTTTGGTCGAAATCGGCGCCTGAGCTAACCCGCCAACGCGAATTAATTGATCTTCATCGAGAAAAGGATGAAGTGATAGAAGCGAACTTTTCGCCGAGAGGGGGATGCGGTTAATCAGCGCGTTGAGCTCACTCGAAAAGAACTCCGATTGAATTGATTTGAGCCAAAAACTCTGACGCGATGAACTTCTGTCGCGATCAAGGACGAAGGACTCTCACTCTGGTCGATCGCAGGCGTATAGAGTTTGCGAAGTCGCGAGACGTAACATAGAATATAGGCCGTTACGCGAATAAGTTTCGACTACGATGAGAATCGCGACGCTAGATCCCAAGGTTTCACCGGTTGAGCGACTAAAACCTGGCATTTTACATTTTGCTCCAGAGATGTCTCCAGAAGGTCGACACGCGTGGGCCAATTAGAGCTTGGTAGTTTTAACCAGAGGGGCCCATGCCATCATAACGGGTGATGCGCGAGCTGCTGCCCCGGAATTCCTCGAGATGCACAATCGGCTGGATTGTCGACGGTGGAAACGTGGCGGCACGACGCGAACAGAATTCGCGTCTGAATTTCGGAAACGCGGTTGGCCACGAACGTTTTCCATCTTGATGGGTGCTGCGACACCCACGCGAGTACGACCGTCGAGTCCGTCCAGCAATAGCAGGGTATATCCGAAAGTTGAAGAGATGTGACGACGAACTCCAAAAGACGAGACAGCATGACCGCAGCTGCCAGTTCCAGTCGCTTAATAATTTAACGGGCGCGACGCGAGCCTTCCCAACGAGCAGCATCGATGAGATTTCGCCGTCTAACGAAGTGAGGCGAATGTAAATGGCCGCAGAGTACGCATAATTAGTACGCGTCGGAAAATCCGTGCAACTCACAATCTGTAGTAGCCGAACCGCGCTGAACCCAGCAATCCAGTTGAAGGCCGTCGATCGCAAGCAATGATGATCGAATTGTTTCCCATTGGCTCGCGAATTCTGACGAGAGAGGCTCATCCCAGTCGACGTGCAACTGCCATAGTCGTTGCAGAAAGATTTTGGCAGAAATAGTGACCGGGGTGCTCCACCCGAACACCTTGGCGATCGTTGAGAGAATTGATCGCTTCGTGATCGCGTCGAGAGGGGGGCAAGAGACGCGGAATTGAAAAACGTCCTGTGAGGGACGCCAACAGATCCCGAGGACTTTTAAGTGCTCATCGAGCTGCAACTCGCGACTGCAAGTGAGACCGTGATCCTTCTCATCGATATCGCTGAGAAGAGCAGCGGAGTTGCTCGACCATTTGCGTAGATTTAGCTGTCCGCAACGAAGTAGCGAACAAACCTGCTCGCGGACTTGACGGAGCAATGGAATATCGTTCGCCCCGAAGAGGACATCGTCCACGTAGACATTGTCCGTCAGTACGGAGACGGCCAAAGAAACTGAATGACCCTCGTCATAAACAAGCTGGCGAAGCACGCGCAAGGCCAAGAACGGGGCCGAAGCGATCCCATAGGTTACGATTAAGAGTTGATACTCTTGAATGCGTTCCGTGTCTCGATCAAACCATAAAATACGCTGGTAGTCAATGTCACGCGGGTCGACGCGAATTTAACGATTCATTTTCGCGACGTCAGCTGAGTACACGTACCGAAATTGACGCCAACAAAGGATAACCGCGGCCAAGTCAGTTTGCAGTTTCGGACACGGAAGTAGATGATCATTTAATGATCTCGCATTCGACATGAGACTTGACGCATTGAACACGACTCTCAGGTGGGTAGTTGTGCTACTCCCGCGAATGACTGGATGGTGCGGGATGTACACGGTCTGAGAAGATCCTGAGGAATGAGTGGCGAGTCGCATGTGACCCATCGCTTCGTATTCGAGCATGAAACTGGAATACTCTTTTTCTAATTCAGCGTTTGCCTTAATTCGGCGAAGCACTCGATGGAGACAACGCTCCGCTATGTCGCGAGAATGTCCGATGTCGATGGGAGGATCATGACGAAACGGAAGACGGACGGTATATCGTCCGTCGGCTCCGCGCGAATGCGTTGCTATGAAGTGGTCCTCGCATCGTTGTTCTTCGGGACTGAGAACGATTCGACGCGGAATTTCTTCTATTTCCCAGAATCTTCTCAGTTCTTGATCGAGAGAAAGCGACGCGGAGCACTGTTGCACCGTGAACGTGCGGTAAGCTGGAGGCAAACTAGGCGTAGGGCCAGAAACCACCCACCCGAAAATCGTGTTCTGACCGATGGGCTGTCCGCTGATGCCCTTTCGAATGCCGTCGAGAATGATATCTCCGTAGAGATCGGCTCCGATGATGAGATCGATCGGATCGGCACTAAAGAGATTTGGATCCGCGGGAACGAGATCGGCGAGGTGATCTAGATGGATCTGCGATTGTTCGACCGCGGGAGAGTAATTCGTTAGCGACTTGAGAATTGATGCCGTGGCAGCAAGAACCGGAGCAGTCAACGGGCGAAATGAGAATGGACGCGGCGAATCGGCAAATACCCGCGGCGACTCCTCCGATGACGGAAATCGCGAGCGGCATTCGGGCGCGACGCAGTTTGAGTGTTCGCTCGAGACGCGATGAAATGAACGTAATTTCGGAGCCCTGATCAATCAGAGCTCTTACAGTCATATGCCGACCTGTCAAAGAACTAACCGAGACGCGGGCCGTTGCTAAAAGCACGGAAGGCCTCGATGGCAACGTAGTGGCAGCAAGAAGGGCCACTGCATCGCGCGTTTCCGGCGCATCTGACGGGGACGGCGACTGAGAATCCGGCACTGCCGCAGCCGTCGCATTCGCAACCGTAACGTTAGCGATCGTAGCGTTCGCAACCGTAGCATTCGCAGGCGAGACCGAGTCGACGTGGAGCATCAAATGATGTTTCTGCTGGCAAGTGCGGCAAGAATATTTCCTCGTGCATGCAGGCAGAGCATGTTTCGAGCTGAGGAAGTTAATGCAACGCTGCTTCTATTTGACGAGCTCCATTCGTTGACTCGAACTCGCCTTAATAAATTGCGGACATTTATTAATGAAGTGAGAAGCATTGCAAATCGGACACGATACCGGAGTTGCCGTTCCGGCGGTGACGCTCGAGGATTTGCTATTCGCCGGACGCGAGAACTTGGTCGGGTTAAGCGGAGTGAGTTCCTCAAGCGCTCGAGCACGCGCAGCGATAAAGCGATCCAGATCATTGTATGACGGAATCTGATTGTCGTCACTACAATTCAATTTCCACGCCTTCCGAGTGGAGTGATCGAGCTTCTGCATGACGAGATGGACCAAAATGTCACTTAAGATCTCGTCGGAGGAACGTTTTAAGCCTTTCAATGACGCGATTGCGCGATTCGCTTTATCGCGCAGTTCCGTGAGCTCAAACGCTGATTCACGCGGAACGCTAGGCAGATTGCACAACGCGGAAACATGAACATCAATTAACCGCCATTTATTGTCATATCTCGACATTAATATTTGCCACGCGATCTCAAAATTGTCCGCGGTGATTGCGACAGTTTTAATCGATTCGAGAGCTCGTTCCGAGAGACTAAAAGAGAGCATCCGAGCGAATGCGGACACCTCTTTATTGTTTATGATAAGGGACGTGAATCGATCTCTGAAACTTTCCCAATCTTCCGGCTTTCCCGAAAACGGAGGAATACTAATGGGCGGCAAATGTTGTAGCGACCGATCGGTGGTCGAACAACAACGATACGATGGACTTGCCAACTGCGTCGAACTCAGTGGATGGGGCTCCAGCTCCTCCAAGCACTCCGTCATGTAGTCCAAGGCCGCTTGGAATAGGTCCTCGTGTTACTCGAACTCTTGGTCCTTGAAGTAGGCGATCTCCCTCTGCATGGCCGCAGGATACGCCGTCAGCAAGGCGGCCTGCATCTCCACACACTGCGTCCAGATCTCCTTCAGGCTTCCGATGCGAGCGCGAATTTTGGCGGCCGAGTAATTGTTTTTGCCAAGCTTCTTGAAGTTGGTCAACGCTCGAGCCATCGATTGATGCAGCATCTGCTGCTTGGGAAGCAGTTCACTCATGGAGTGGACGAATGAGAACCACTGCCGTCAGTCAGAGTTTTTTACGCGCACAAGCACTCGATCCGGCTCGAAGGACCACAATTATGTTCGCGTTGGCACGGCTTTGATTGAGGAATGTGTGCGCGAACGTGAAATCAAGAGGCGCGGTCGCGACTCGCGCCAAGTGAACGCTTTAGCGAGTCAGCAGACCAAC
>QKQZ01037446.1:0-15586 GCA_003595255.1 Solenopsis fugax
CTGACTTGTTCCGAAAACGCTGAAGCAATAAAATTCTCTATTGTGTGTTTATTTTTTTTATTGCGTGCAACTTTTCTTAATAATACTATATATCGTTTTCGGAATAAAAGAGTCTTAACAACAGCTTTTTTACATTTTTTCATCTTAAAACACAAATTTCAGAATATTCCCGGATTGATTACGAATTACCCCGGGCTTANTGGCACTGGTCGACATTTTTATATGTAGTTCAAAGCAAGTACATTTCCGTGTTTTATCTATAACGGCATTGTGAAGGGGAAGGTTCAACCTTTCAAACCAACTTTTTTTTTTTTAAATGAATACAGGACTCAGGAAACGCAAAAGAAAAAAAGCTGCAACGAATAGCTCTGGTCTCCCCTATATATTATTTATTTACATACAATTATATTATACATACACAGAAAAAAATGACTATTAAATCAACAATTCATTGTTTCATATATAAGCAAGGATATAAAATCTTGGAAAAATCTTGATAATCTTGATCAGACATAATTTGCTTACATGAAGAAACAAAATTTCTTTATGTTAGCAAATTATGTCTCTTTGAGATTATAAATACTTCCAGATTTTATATATTCTTGCTTATATATGAAACAATGAATTGTTGATTTGATACTAATTTTTTTTCTGTAATTATTAATTATATACAATTATATAATACATGTATATAATGTATTGTATATATTTTATTATAATAAAATATATATATGTATATGTATATATATATATATATATATGTACATACTGATATATAATTGTACAATAGATATATAATTATATATGAAAAATTTTTTCCTAAGATAAACTATTACAATATTATATATAATTGCAATTTTCCAATTTTTAGATTCATTTTTCTCAAATAAAACTTTACACGTAAAAAGATTTAATCTATAATTCGTAAATATTTTTTTGTATCCACTTTTGGAATCATTCCATACGTATTTATATCGCCATATCTTGTACAACAGTAACACGTTCGTGTATCTTGATACCCGTGTAACATAAGCCATAAAACTGCAAAGCTATGGCGATACGATGTCGCAGTACTTTATTACGGAAACTCAAGAATAAGGAAGAGCTCATAATAGATTCATGACAAAAGTTAGTGCGCCATCCGATACGTTGCCATTTCAACTATATTACTTCCGCGCACTCTCGTGAGAATAGTCGTCGGACAAAATCGACACGCGACAAACGTTTATCGTGGCCGACCGATGTTCGTAGAAACGGATGCTTCGTCGTGCGGCAGAATCGACCCTGTCGTCTAGCTTGCCCATTAGCGCGTTATTCTTATGCGGCCGGCAAATTTCCATCCCGCGACGCATAATTTGAATTTCCGCGTTGGAGGGATTACGAACGGTGCGCTCTTGTGTAACCGGAGACGATTTGCATTGAAAACAGCGGACTCGAGCGCACCCTCAAGCAAAGCCGTCTCGAAAAACTCGACGGAGAAACGCGTCGACGGTCGCGTAAACACGCGAATGTGCTTTTTTAAAATCGTCATAATTCTCGGTGACACGCGAAGTGACATGTGGTGGCCGCACAGTTGCGCCAACAGATTCGGATATTTCAGACGTTAATGTTATTTATCATCCTTATTGCTTTTTATTATGTGATTTTTATGAGTCGTTATCATAGGACACACATAATTCCCATCATTGGAGGACCGTTAAAGAATAAGCATTAAATTGAGTTAGATCTTAGTGCGTCTGACAAAACGCGCCATTACAGCCCCAAATGTCGCTAATATTGCTCACCGACAGAATCATAAAAGCGACATGTGCGGCGAAGGGCACGAGTCGCCATAATTTTCCACCGTATTCCGCGAACATCCCCATTTCAAATTGCATTATATCTTTACGTGCAAACACGTTGGCAGGGCTCAGATTCATTCTACTTCCCAATGATTTTCACTGAGCTGTTGCAACTGATAGCATGTGGCAGTTATTTCGAAACTTCGCAGTTTGCTGTGAATTAGACTTGCGAAAGCGGATTATAGGGATGTATTTTATGGGCGCACGGAGTCTGTAACATTTGAACTTATAAATGATACCGCAGAGTGTATCATCACGCTTTAAATATCATTCACGCGAATAATAAAAGTTCCAGCATGAAAAAGCATGAAAAAGCGCTGTGATATAATTAATGATAATTAGTATGCATTATTTTTGGATTTTTCGAATAAGATTCGATTCGGATTTGAATCCCTATGATTTGAATCATATATATATATACACACATATTGACAATCTTATAAAATCACATTTGAAGTAATTTTATATCATGTAATCAATATTATCTTTCTTGTAAAAAATCTTTTATTATCTATATATTAAAATTCAACCTAACAATAATTATAATGTTAATTAAAAGTTATGTTTTAATGATTGAATTCGATTCGGATAAAGTTTTATTAATTCGGTTTAAATTTGAAAAATGAAATTTGATTCGATTTGATATCAAAATTTTTATTTGCACATCTCTACTAAAAATCTAGCTAGATACAGATCTAAAATAATTTGATTGAGCTATCAAAATAATTATGAATGGAGTTGAAACTTGATGAGTAATACTAAAAAAAAGTTAACATTTTAGTAATCAGCTTGAGCATCTTACGTAATTATTTTGTATATGTTTATTATGATTTAAGAAACTTATTTTCAGGCCTGTGTGTGAATCCAATAAAATTTTTTAGATTCTTTAGTAAAATTGTTCTTTCCGTGTATATCTCCGTATACATATTTATCGATTATACACTGAGAAAATATAATACATAAGAAAAAATTGCCGATAGAGCCAACACAGGGTGTTCGTGTGTAATTAATATGTATATTAACAATTAAATTATTACATTAAAGTAAACATTTCGATCCGAAATTTGGATCATCCTCAGTATAGTGTTGCAAAATTATAGTTAGCCAGTAGTAATTAAACCTGTGTAGTGCAAATACGAATGCTTGGTATATCCAAAGAAAAATGATGCCATGACATTGTCAACAATCAATGACGCGGATAGATTTATGTATCTACACAATGTCATGGCATCATTTTTCTTTGGATATACCGAGCACTCGTATTTGCACTACACAGGTTTAATTACTACTGGCTAACTATAATTTTGCAACACTGTACTGAGGATGATCCAAATTTCGGATCTTTACTTTAATGTAATAATTTAATTGTTAATATACATATTAATTACACACGATCATCCTGTGTTAACTCTATCGGCAATTTTTTCTTATGTATTAATTTCTGAGAAAAAAGTTGTTAAATTTTTCAACTTATTAAGTTTCTTCAATTCAAGTATTTATGTATTTAACTCAAATACATAAAATACTTGAACTTAAACATTTATATTTATATATGTATTTAACTTAAATACATAAACATTTGAATTGAAAAAATTTAATCAAGTTGAAAATTTTAGTCAAGTTAAGAACATTTTTTCTCAGTGTACTTGAATCTCTTATATGTGAACCCTTTTACGTGAATAATAATTCATTGTTCAAAAATAAGAAAACTTTTAGTTTAAGACGTACCACCAATATAATGCATAATTTTCCATTTTTTTATTTTTTATTATTGAGATAACGTGATGATAACGACATTATAACGTGATGACATCGGCAGAGCCAAAGCGTTAAGCGCGATTTGAGAAAGCAGGAGTTATAGTCAACGTTCGAGCCGACATCGCGCCGCGTGGACGACGGGATTCGCCGGTGCATCTTTACGACGCACGCATTACATCGAGAGCTATATACGCGCGATCGTAAAACCACCGGCGGGCATAAAAAAGAACTAAGGGGTTTGCAGAGAGGCGGGAAACTATTTTACGAGGGATCCATTTGAATTTATTCACTTCACAGACATTTATTCATCGTGGCGTTGGTTCTCTTGCCATGAGTCACATATCCGTATGCACCTAAGATCGAATTTCGTGACTACAACGATTTACATCTAGCTAAAATTTTAGATTCTACAGTAGAACTGTTCTTCCCATGTAGAAATTGACTATTTGCGATCTCTCATTTGTTGTCGAAAGGAAAATTTAATAGTTGTTATAAAGTCTACACTGTATACTACATGTATAAAACAAATAACAATTCCGATTGGAACCACGAGTTTTCGATCGATAAATGTCGGAATCGGCGATAGCTAAAAAACAAATAACATCGGTTTTTTTTTCGAGTTCGTAAAAACTGTGTTTTTCGAAATAAGTTCGTTTTTTTCATTATTTTTATAGTTATTTATTATCAATATTTAGATGGCATTCCGGACGACTATGAAGTTTATGACATCTGGCAAATATGCGGAAAGTCAAAGTCGATTGAAATGTGGTTTCAGGGATCATCATGTCGTAATTGGCGTATCACTCGAATAGAAGCACTGAGTTTTAATCAATTCATTTTATGAGTTGAAAAAGACTAAAAAAGACGCTCAAAACATCTCGAAAAATATTGATGTTAACACGTTACGCGTTTTGAATTTCTGAATTAACAATAATTTTTAAAAAGTTGAAACGCGACAATGCGATACATTGAGGTTTCTCTGGAACAAATAAATAAAATATATTTGTCACAGAGGGAGCGAGAGAATATACAAAAGTAATAAAATACGCCACAGAATTTTTTTTATTTAATTTGTGTCATACGCAACACGATGCAACAAAGCATTCATTGAGATACGTGGATAAATATTGAAAGCAAACAGCATGTTTAATCCTGCAATCGCATTCGACCGGAGCGTAACGCCAAAATGTATCAAGCAGCTTTGTATTGCTGAGAGTCATCGGGTATCGCAATAGTACGTCACAGGACCGACGTTTACAAGTGTTTCGCGATAAATCCCGCCCTTGAGCTTGACTCGTGGCCGTTACGGGATGCAATATTTTCGCTTTCTCGATTCGCGACGTATGCACAAAACCCCAGAAGTCAAAGAAAATAATTCGACAGGTAGACGTACGCGCACACACACATACACGAACACCCTGACAAACTGACTGTCCGCAAATCGTTTAACTCGGCGATTCAATTAACATGGAAACCCCGTATAGCTTCGTCAATATTTTCTACCTCAGTCGTGGGATCAAATGCGCCGCACAAACCATTTGTGGAAAGGAATATCAATTACGCGCGATCTCTAATTCAAACCATCACGCGACATTAAAGCGCCTACTACGATCTACGGAATGGACTTCGCGTCGGCAGTTTATATGTGACAATTAATATTGCATGAGGCGCGCGCAAAATGCACCTGCCTGACGCACCTTAATAAGAATCGAAACGGAATATTTAATCGCGCGTAAATATATATCTTTAATTTAAAAGTGTACATTGAAAAAAAGTCTGGTTATAACTACCAAATGTATAGTGAAATAGTATCAATGAAATATTTTATCAATATAACCAAAAATAATTTTATTTTACTAAATGTTTAGTAAGTATTATCAAATCTGGTATAAGTTACTAAACATTTAGTAAAATAAAATTATTTTTGGTTATATTGATAAAATAATTCATTGATACTATTTCACTATACATTTAGTATAACCAGACTTTTTCTTTAGTGTATGTATTTACTCTTTTCTTAAATGTTGATATATAATTTTAAATTTTGAAGACTTGGATTATGTTCACACAATTGTCGAAATTTATTCCAACATTTATTACTTTTATTTTTGTGTACCTCTAGAACGACGTATTCTCTCGTCGAAAGAATATGAACTTTATCATATTTTCATCATCTTTTATAAGTCTAAGATTTAAATTTCTTTAAGTTGCATTTCCTATATTGCTGTGTTTCATTCTGCATATAGCTTACACAGTATATTTTTCATAAATTTTTCTCTTAAAAAAAAGTTGGCAAAGACAGGAACGCCAAACGAGTAAAAAGTAACATCGAGTTAGAACGAACTTTAAATATTTCGGTCTACACCTAGAACGACGCTATCAAACGAGTCTGCGTGTTCTTTCTCAACTCAATACTCTGAGTAAGAGCAGCCCCCACGGCAGTAAATTTTTATGAGTGAGAAATCTTAACGAATTCAGGACAAACGAGGACTGAAAATAAAAGATGCGGTTGTTCCGCAGAAACTCGCTGGAGAAGAATGTAGCAATTACTTAAGTGCTCCCACTTGTTTGCGAACGGAAAATCTAGTTTATGGGATTTGTATGCCAACAGGTGCTAGCAGAAAGCAGAACCATGCTAGACTTTTCTCCGCGTAAAAGTCATTCCGCCTTACGTCGGACTTTCAAATCGTTCACTGCAGTTTTCCGTCCACTCCTCGTAGATTGTGTTGCCCCGAAGTTTCGTTGGCTCTTGCCGAATAAACAAGCATTAGAGAAAGAAGACAAATAGCCATGCGTGCGCGAACCGACGCGTTCTCTATTATCTCGATTAAAATGTGTATACGTACGAAGATGTATTTACATTGTTCTCTAAAAAAGTCCCTTTAAAATATTCCCTCGAGCAAAGCTTGTAAGCTTGAAAATTCACGTCATGAATTTTCTACGTTGCGATAAAAACACGAATTTCAATTATTTTTTTACGACGTCTCTCGCACTTCTTTCGCCCGCTGATAATAGCTGCAAAATAATTTATCTCTTCACAGTAAGACTCGTTAAAGGATAAGGCTGCATTGGCTTTTTTTATCGCGCACACACCGCCGTATTGTTCATACCTGACGACGCAAGTATAGGCGCAAGTATCCTCGTACTTCAAATTTCTCGTTTCCGCGGAAACGAGTGTAGCTACTATTCCCGTTTAGTACTGTCAGAAAGTGTCCATTACATCAGGAACGACTTTGCCGGCTCGCACGGAACTCATTTGGCTTTATGTTTGACTTTTAAATCACCGGCGTTGGCACTAAGGCGACTTTTCGAGCGGCTGATAATTCCGGATTTCCAGATTTTTCTTTGAACAAGCAATAAACGTTTATCTTTTTTTTTTCGCATTGTTAAAACTCCTCGAGGTGTGTAGCAAACGAGGGAAGATCATATTGTCGCCTGTTATAGTCTATTATAAAAATGTAAATAGAATAAAATAAGAATAAAGTGCATCTGTGTATAATACAATACGGTGATATACATAATATATTATCGCGCTATATTTTTTACGCTGGTCGACGGATGTGCGGTTTATCTTTTCGCTTTTGATATATTTCGCCGCGAGCAGGACGTTTCGCTACTTGCGGCAAAAGAGTGTCCATTTCATCAGCGGGGACTTCATCGCCTCATGTAAAACTCATTTCGCTTTATACCACGCATTTAAATTCCAGATACTTCCTCGGCGCTTTCTCCCCTCGCGCAATCTCGTTTCCTAGATTTTTAGATATATGCTCACAGGCATGCCGTGCTCTCAGATTCAACCTCGAAAATTCATATCTCCAACTCTTTCCCCATCGCGCATACAGAAACGTCGCCCGTATCAAAATCACGCGATGAAACGCGAATTACGAAGATAACGCTGTTATCTGATTGAGTGATTTTAAAGAAACAGGGATATCATGAAGATAAAGTACAAAGATAAATGAGATATGTACATTTTTATACTAAAGAAAATTTCTTAATGGATTTTTAAGAGATTAAAGTAATTTAGCGCGTAACATTTTTTACAGTAACGTTAATGATATGCTGAACTTTTTACTTCCTTTTACCATCTCTAATCAAAATATGAAGGACAAATAGTTTGAAGTATTGAATTATTAATTAAAATTGCAGAACTGAAGTCAAAAGTTAAAACTGGATTATATAATCGAACCACTATCTTGTCTACTGTGAATAGCAAGACAAGGAAAACATGAAGATCACGCAGCTTTTTTGTCACATCTCCACGATCTCACGTTTTGCTCGCGCGTTAACATATTATCTTTATTTTATATGAGAAACATTCATTCGGCTCGTTAATCTTAACTTTTCCCATTTGTCGTATTTGATCCTGGAGTTAGAGCATCTGGGATAACATCCAATATCGTGCGAACGTTCTCACGGGAAACTTGAACAGAGAAATAGTTGTGAAACTACAGATTATCCCTTTCTTCCGTGTTTTCCCATTAAACTCGGTTAACATTGCACACGGACTGTCTCGCAACTTATTAGAATTCCATTCCTACATCCGCAGCGTCTCCATTCCTGTATCCTTAGGATCTTCCGGTATCACCCTTTACCCTTTACATCATCGTTCGGCCTTATCTCCGACAAGTCCCTCTTTCATCAGGTGACCGAAGAAGTTCCGATTTAAGCACAGGCAGTTTCACAGGGAGCACGACGTCGGTCGTGTCACGATCCATTTAATGGCATAATAGATTACGTGAATGTAACGAAGGAAGAACTTTATCGTAATGGAGAATCAGGAGGTGACGCTAGCAATAAGTTTAAGGAAGTATTCTCGTTTGAAAGGCTAAAAAAAGGTGTTTTACAGAAAAACCAATTAATATCAAACTTTGAATACTCTTTTGCTACTAGTTTTACAATATTTTTATATTTTTATATTTAAAATATGCTACATTCTCGTATGTTATACATTGATCATTAGCTTGCAAAAAAGCAGTGGAATAAACAATAGCTCTTGACATTTAAAATAAAAATTCCAAGACTTTCTTATTCAAGAGAAGTGTGGTTATAACTGGAACTAAATAAAAATACCCTTTGACAGAATGGCACTCTTGTTAAAAATTTTTTTATTTTTTCTGCAAATTTTGATCCTCATTTTTTTATAAACAGAAATAATCATTACATAATAATAATTCTAGTTCCAGCCAAGGATATATAATGTAAAAAAAATTCGTGTCGATATTCCTAAGTTTTCAAAAAATTCATCTAACCAAAAAACATGGTTTCGAAAAAAACGATTTTAAAGTTTCAAGTACACTTTTTTGGTATAGAGCGATTTATAACTTTGTCAAATTATTAAATATCGACAAAATGCTTGGACAATGTATTTTAAATACTTCAAATATTAAGAATATATGTAAAAAAAATATTAAGAATATATACTTAAAAAACAATCAATTTTTTTACCTTTCAAACGAGAACATCCCCTTGAATAACAGAGAGATTCCGAAATAAAGGCACGCCCGTAAAAATGGTATAATTCTCAATATAAAAAAAATTTGAAAAGTTTGAATTTTTGCCTGCTGCTTCACTAAAATTTTATCTAATTTGAGATACTATTATAAAACAATATAATATTATAAAATAATATATATTGTATCTCTCTTTTTCGAAATATGTATCTCGAGTCACAATAATTTTTTCTCGTCTTCCTCCGATACCTTTCTCTCATAAAAGCTTTCAGTCCTCAACGAATAAAGTCGTCGCATTTTTCGTGTCGGACCTTCCACATTCGAATTTCAAAATTCATGCCTTACTTCATTGCGCGCAGCTTTTTATCTGTCTTCGGCTCTCTACAATCTGGAATGGCCAATGTTTCACGAGCACGCGTCGCGGTCGAAGTTTAATCAAACTTCTAAAAGACTTCCGGCGCCGACCGAGAGACGCGGTCCCGCATTGCGATTCGTGGATTCAGGATGAACTTCCGGTACCTACGTCGCGTTCCATCCCTCTGTCTCTCTCACGTCTCCCGTAGTCTTTCTGTCGCCCGTCTACTCAGCATCCCACACCCTGCATTCTCTTAGAGCTACATTCTCAGTTCCCTCCTCGCTCTCGCCCGTCAAGCCGATAGCGCGAGAGTTGCGAGACTCGGCGGAACGAGGATCGCCTTTCGGGAAATTGAATCCCGTTTCGAATCCGCCGGGAGTCTTTCCAGCAACACGTCTGACACGTCGTGCGACGAGTCGCACTTCGGTTTCCTCTTTCACGTCGCTACACCGGAATGTTTATGCGTTCGGCTAGAAAGCGGCCCGCATCTCACCTGAATTGATGATGGACCGCCGACTAACGATAGAATCTCGTCACCTCGCCTCGGAATTCTTTGCGAGGGAAACGTCTACACTTGCGCTTTTATATTCAGCAACATAGTGGTTCTTTTTTCGCGTAGAAACACAAAAAAAAAGAGATAAACTCAGTATCTATAAGAGAATTCTTAACAGCGAAACCTTTTCCGAATATGTGTACTCAACTTTTTCCCATATTTTTAAATCTATTTGCATTAATTCCCTAGAGAAGTAAAAGTATGATATAAGATAATTTACTCTTTTATATATGCATGAACTAGCAAAAAATTTTTGTAAGGTTGAATACTTGCTATCTGTTCTTATTGTTCATGAAATTTAAATTAACTAAAAGTAAATTTTTGAACGTAAACTAGATGCAACTTGCAGTTGCGCCTAGAGTGTATCTTTCACTTGACGCCGCAGTCTGATTGTTGCAACTTGACATCTTGTTTCTTGGTGTACGACTATTGTCCGTAGTTACCTTCCTGTTTTGCAGGGTTTATGAGCCGCTGTCGCGAAAGACAGGAACACCGATTTAACTTTGAGAGGTGGTTTTTACCTTTTACAGCCCATTACACCGCGTCTTGATTAAAAGTAGAATTTACAAATTGACCATACAAACTAAACTTTTCTCAAGTTAAAGAAAGACAAGAATGACTGAGAGACGAGCCAAGCTTATTCAAGGAACTTTTGCAAGATCCTTTAGTATACAGATGAATTATACTGATGATTATAAGCGTAAGCGGATTATTATCATCCTTCTTTCTTTTAATCCACAATTGTAAATTTTGCATTTAGATTTTAGATTGTTGAAAACAAATCCGTAAATGAAATTGTTCTATCATGTCACATTTTTTAACTATTTTGCTATTTTTGGCATCTTTAAGTTCAATTTTCTCTGAAATGTATGACGTGATAGAGCAATTTCATTAGCGGATTCGTTTACACTGAGAGAAATGTTTGGTAAAATCAACTAACGTTTGGTTGAATAGTGATCAAATAAATTTTATAGTTATAATTACTAAATATATAGTTGTTTTGAGCAAACAATTTGTAGCCTTAACCAAATAATTATTTTCATACAACAAATTACAAAAGGTTTTGTTAAATGTAACTAAGTTTTTGGTACCAGTAACTACAAAATTCATTTGGCCACTATTCAACCAAACGTTAGTTGATCTTACCAAACGATTTCTCTCAGTGTACAGCGACAAAAAAAATCTATAAAAAACATTTTGTCTGAATTGTGATCTAAAATTCGTGTCACACAGTGTTATCACTCGGAATAATAAATCTAATAATCTTCGCTCGCTGGCGAAGACGCCAACAAGTGGTACACGATCGCACAAGAGAGAAAGGGAAAGAATCTCGAAAGCGAGTTTCGCAGCAGAATTTGTTTGACCGTCGCGTGACTTGGAGTGTAAAATCAAAGTTCTCGGAGATCCGTTCGTGCTGACAAACGCACATGACCGTCGCGTTATATGCAATTACATGCAAAGATACACGCGTAGATATACACGCGGTCGCTGTACGTCTCGTGGTGTACGCAGAAACATTTAATCGCGATAATCACTGGCCCCGGTGTGTTTCTCCACGTCCATCAAAAGTTCTCTGGCACTGATTTGCTTAAAACAGTTGGTAGGGCGAGGGGGTGCGTTGAACCCTGCGTCGCCGCAGTGGACTCGCGCCACGCCGCCGTACCGAATCGCAACCCTAAACCTCGAACTCCACCCTTTCGCACCACGGACCACAGTGTAGGTCAATTTTAGCCTGTATCTCGCACCCGATGTCGGGTAATGTTCGTTAACGAGGACTCGGTCACGTACAAATGGTACGCTTTGCCTGTAGCGCGACTAACGCGTGTAACGCTAAGTGCGGCGCGCATGCTGAGTTCTGTAAATGTCAATCGAAACATGAAACGCCTGAAAAAGGTTACAAAATTAACGGGCCCCAAAATTTAATTATTCTGGCGCGAATAACGTCGAACTATAATGCATACAAATCACAATATACTTCTAATATGTATACTTTTAGCAAATTTTTTAATATCTTTTATAGAGTAAAAATAAATTAATATAGTAAAATATCTTGACTTTCAAGCGTATAACGACAGATCGTAACGCGTAAAATCATGCTGCACCTTTTTTACATGAAATATGACATTCTTATGCACGTATAGCGAAATGAGATGCATAGTACTGAAAATTAATATTAGTATGCGCAGAGACAAAGGAGCCTTCTGTAATAAAACAAAAAAGTATTCCGTTCTAAACTACTTTCACTAAAATGCCATTCTAATAATCTAGAAAAATTCCACCGTAGCAAGATGAAATTTTTCGCCCAAAAGAAACAATATAATTCAATTAATTTCAAACTCAATTTTTCTCAGACCGTAAAAGTTAATGCGCTTTGTGTTCGCGTGTACCGAGATGAACATCATTTCCAACAAATAGCTCGGGTAATGTTGGAAGCTGGAATATCTGTTGTCGACAAATCGATGACATAGTATTCCAATTGAAAGTGTGCCATCTGCCACTGCGTTAGTATCCGAGAACCAATCCCCCACGCCTCATATCGGAAAACTTACGATTTCAACAATTCTATTTCTCGGTGATACGAATCATTTTTCAAAACTCCGCAATTCTTGAGAACAATTTGCTTCGAGGCCAAACAATAAATAATGATATTTTATAAAATAAAATTACGAATATGAAAATAAAATAATTTAATATAAAAATCTGGACTCGTGAAATTGTCAAAAACACGAAAGAAAAACGGCAAATGCGAGTCAAACGCGGTTAACGGTGTGCAATAAGTAACAACAAAAATCAATATTATACAATTGACTATTGCTGACATTGAGGTGAGTTATACAGCTCTCTAATTTTTTTTCGTCGAAATCATGGTTGGTTATATCTTTCCTTCACAGTTGAGCCATGTTTATTATTATCGGGCCTAACAACTCGATTATATTTACAACAATTTCCTGACGAGGAAGCGCCTCGTCTCAACATCAGTGGCTTCATCCCTTAGTTACTTTGTACTCATGCTGAAGATGGCTCGAATGATGAGCCGAAACGTTCGTTATTATTAAAGTTGATGTAATATATAACCTTTTGTTGTTACTTACTGCGCACCGTTAACCACGCTTGACTCGCATTTGTCGTTTTTCTTTCGTGTTTTTAAAATAATTTAATTAGCTTCCACTAGATTTACAAAAATTAATCCAACTATAAAAATTAATCTTTGTTTCCATAGGTTGTACTAAAACGCGTAGAGTAATAAAAGATCAATGTATATTCTATATTTATTATAATATGACATTACAAACGGATTATTCGATAATGCCAAAAGCCGGAAAGTTTGTCACTGACAAATGATCAGTGCTGCGGAAAATAGTTGAAATAAAAGATGATAATAAAATAAAAAATTGTAATATATTATATAATTATAATAGCAATAGAAATGGAATAAAAATAAGAAAAAAGTAATGTGGAAATATTTATTTAATGGATGTACTTATAAAATATTATTTAAAAGAATGTATTTTGTGTAATAAATATAATAGAAACAAATATAGTATTTAACATTTATATATACATTTACTTGAAATAAAATATTTATATTACATTTCGATATGTTATGGATAAATAAGTTTCCTCTATTTTCTCTTGTTTATTTACTATTTTCTATTTTTTAAGAATAGAACATAATAAGACTAAAGTAATTATCTTAATAACTTAATGACAAGTAAACTTATTATAAATCTCCATGAAATGTATGCTGTTTTTTATTTTACTATTATTTTCTATTTTATACTTGTAAGAAATAAAAAATAAACAGACGATAGAAAATAGAGGAAATTTATTTATCCACGACATATCAAAATGTAAAATAAATATGTTGTTTCAAGTATGTACACATATAAAGGTTAAATTCTATATTTGCCCTTTTTATATTTTTATATGTCATACAAAATAGTATTTTAAAAAATACTATTTCAAATGGTATTTTTTCAGATAGTATTTTTTACAGATACATCCTTAAAATAAATATTTCTATTAAACCTGTTTCAATTTTTCTAAAGCACTGCAAATACAGCATTTCAATTCCATTGTTAATATCGGCTAATTCATGATTTTTATCACTTGACAACGCGCATTATTTTCACGAGCAACGATTTTATAGCGATATTTGAAAGCAAAGATAACTAATTGAAGACACAAGGCGGTTAGATGCGGTCGCAGATGGATGTTTCCTGAGAACACAGGAATAAGCGACGAGTCGCAGAGTGCTCTCTTCTCAACGAAAAAGGAAGGGTCGGAAAAATACAAAAACACGTCCGCGCGCAAGGGAAAATGTTTGCGGAGTCAACGAAATGTGCTTTCGCGATCGCCCCGCGTGCTTCACTCCCCCTGACTCCTCGGCTTGAAAGCTCGGACGTGTTACACCTGGACGAAGTTTCTCGCTATTACGTTTAAAACGCGATTTGAAGGCCGCACATTTCGCGTCGCAAAGGTGTGTTTGTCGAGAACTTCAAAGCGCACAATTACAAGACTTCTGAGAGGGATTCGTGCGGATGTTCAAATATTTCTTTGTCAACCATTGGCACTTCCACGACGGTGCTGTAAGAGGAATATTATGTACCGTTGCGGCAGAGCTCGGCATTATGAAATAAAATTGAATAAGTTGAAACGGATTATTATTACTAAGTATTGTTATCTCTTCGACAATTGCACTCGCTGCGAATAGAGATAGTTGCAAAAGCGGTAATAGTAAAAGATGAAACTCAATGGTAAAAGATGAAACCCCAATTCCTGATTATTCTAGAAGACCTTTAATTTTCACGACAGATCAATTTTTTCCGCAAACAAAATTACTTTTTAACTTAATTAAAAATGTTTAAGTTATTTTTTAATTTAAAATAAAAATAATGAAAGTTGGAGATTATTATATTATGCCGGAAATGATTCTGCCGGATTAATTCTTAACGTACTTCATTAGGAATGATTTGTCTGAGGGAGATATTTCGCCGGATATGAGTCAAGCTGACAGATCTCGCGGTTAAATAGATCGAATTTATTAGAATATAAATATAATGTAAGAGAACTTAAAATGATTACTGAACTTAAAAAAAGCGATTTGACATTTAACATAAAACATTCAATAAAATTTACGAGATTAACCGCAGAGTGATCTCACTTGTGACTCTTTGTATTATAACAATCTACAAATCCATTTTACATCGCATTCGTGTATAAAAAAATATTTGTCAAGATTCGTGATCGCTAGTTCCACAGTATATTTCCAATATACATCGCGCAAAAACGACTCGAATATACAATATCTTTTAGGTAAATAGCGAAGGTAATCGACGTAAATTCTTAATCGAATGTTATAACGAAAAAAACTCGCGAAAATGGTAAAAGCCGCACATTGGCAATTCTCCTCTAATAGCGATTTATCGGCGCGCGTCGGTTTTGCGGTACACGTGTAGAGAATTAAAAAGATAATCCCGTCAGCTGCGAGTAAATCCGGCGGTGTAACTAAAAGCGTTACAAAAGCCGCCTGTGTGGTAGAAAAAAGTGTGGATGTATCTCTATACCGCCTCGGTTACAGCTGGAAAACGATGAGCGAAAGAGAGAGAGAAAGAGAGAGGGGGGG
>QKQZ01037450.1:0-14452 GCA_003595255.1 Solenopsis fugax
TATAATATATATATATATATATATATATATAATATATACCGTTTTTAATATTCAAGAGACGTTAACACTTCATCAATATCCTCGTAAACATTATAATCCTCTGCCGCAGCGTCGCTATAAAAATAATACACACACACACACACATTTAAGTACGTATTTATTCCTATTAGAGATTATATTTTATATCATATTGTACGCGCTCGTAGAACTTAGATTCGCTTTTTCCTTCGAGAGAGAGAGAGAGAGAGACAGCAAAACGCGTCGTACTGCGTCATAACGTAACACACTCCTTAGCATCGACTTGCTTTCTCCACGAAGCTCTCACTACCGAAGGCGCACCGTAATTATCAGGGTCTTAGGAAATAGGATATCACTGCATCTCATGTTCCTTGCCTTCTTTTCGCAAAGAAAAAGCAAAGCAAAGCGCGTTTCCTCGAGATGGCATCACGAACGGCAGCAATGTTGGAGGAGCGCGCAAAAGTAATTTCGTAGTTTCTTTTTGTCGCTGATCTTCTTACCGCATATGTGCTCTCCGCGACTGACAAGATTGATTCCAGTCGAGATGTTTTAACGGTCGAGAGAGAGCTACTTGAAGCGATGGAGTCTCGTGAAACCATTTTATATCGGATATCGGATTCCCGGAAAGCGAGAGCCGCGGCGGCGCTCACTTGGATAAATAATAGTTAAAAGTTTTGAAGTTTATTATGAAGTTCATTCGCGCTCGCGGGATTATGTGACCGAGGCGGACAGAAATCCAGGCAATATTTTTATAAAATATCCAATGTCCATGTCCAAATTCGAGACAGATGTCCTAAAGCCATCTCAGGCTATTCTATTTTAGAAGAATCTTTTTTTTTTAAAAAAAAACGTTTTAAATACTTCGTAGTAATATGTTCCTAAAAGATTTTATCGAAATACGAAAGAATAGCAAAATACAAGCATAATCATAGGTTTATATTTATATCTATACTCAAAACTTCAAAATTATCGAAATATCTTTGTATTAACCATTTTTTAATAGTTGTTCAAGTAAAATTAAAAAAAAATTTATATTTATTTTTTTTACAACTGCACTATTTTAACAATTTGCAATATTTTTCTTATTCCCTAGCTCTGATACTCATACTCATAATTATTAAGAATCTTTTTGATTTTTTTATCTCAAATTAGTAGAATTGCTGCAATCGTGTGAAACAATGACACGTGTTTTTTTTCAATGGTTCCTTTAAAATTAGACAAGAAGAAAAATAAATAATTAATATCTAGATAATAATATAAAATTGTGATGTCGAGATTGTACGTGTGAGAACGTGTGAGAACGACGGACTTGTAAGTGACAGGTCGCGAGTCCAATCTCATATCCCGTAAATACGGATTTCAAGTTCGTAATCTGTATTGACAACTTAGCGGGAGTCACAGAGGAAATCTTTAGATCTAGTGACGTATGGGAACTGACAGTCCCACCCGCTCCCTTATTTATTCAAGCATAACTAAATACGTGTTCAAAAGCTCATATATATATATATATATATATAATTTTTTTGGTTCCTAAATATAGGCTATTTTTTTCGCGCTTTAAAATAGAATATCTCCCTTGAGATATCGAGACATCTTATGTCCCGATTTTGGATATGTATGCTGTTTTGGAATATGGAGAAATTGCGTGCAAAGTTACTAAATGCGTCGTCCTAATAGGTGCCACGTGATCAAAGTTCCTTTCGAGATTTTTCACGCTCGCACACCGAGATGGAGTCTAGATGTTGGATATACCGTTACTCTCTACCCCGGAAGTCTGGAACCGTTAGAACGGGAGTATCGATCCCCTCGGTGGAACGGGAGTTGCTACGCGATTGAGGTCGGAGTTGCTCTCGAATGAATTCTCTCTCCCGATAAGAGATGCATCTTTCTTCAGCAGTGCAAACCGATAACTGAGTATTAGAAAAACTCAATGCGTTTCACAATCATCGTTTTTATAAGAGACCCACCGGATTATTTATATTCGCAAGAGTTGCCGTAAGCACAGAGATATTTATTGAAATTCTCTATACGCCTCGCTTCGCAAAGATTCTCGTTTTGTTTTCTTCTTTTTTATTTTACGTTCAATCCATCCCCAGAGCCGATCAATCACGCTTGAAAATCACGAAGGCTGAGCTGGCCGGCGACACGCGTCGAATGAAGAGAAGGAAAAAAAAAGAAAGATATCTAACGGCGCGTTAATAGTAGAGAACGTCGATCGTATGAATCATCGAGCCGTGGCAAGGGCGTTACGATTCAAGGATTCTCGTCGAGTCAGCAGCGCCTCTCGTTGTACATCCGTTTGCCCCTTGCAATCGTTTTTTCTTTCAAAGATAGGCAAATCACCCGCGTCAGTCTGGTAGAACGCGATTAATCACTTTGTGCATACGTCATCCTAATTTTCACGATCACAGCTGAGAGTCCGTGTGATCGGAAGCGTCAACAATCGTCCAAATCACGATCGAGCGAACGAGGAAATGAGGAAACGATCGCTGGACTAGGGATATAAATTATTACTTGCTTAACACGTTGCTTGCCATAGTGCTAATTGTTCTATCGAAACTTATTAATATGCTTGTGGAAAATAAATATCATAAATAACTGCATAACAATATAAAGTAAAAGATACACACAATTCACAATATCCATGAAGATAAAGTCTTGATTGATTATATCACTCAATAATTGTGTATTTATGGTAATAAAAACTCTGCTTTGGCATACGTGGTGAATCATACAGAAATTGCTGGGCAGACAACGTGTTAATGATAAATAGTAAATTTCAAAGATATTTAAGAATTGTGTGGATAATCCAAGTCTTGTTACTTTATCCTTTTGCGCTAATCCAGTAGTTTAACTGAATCGACACGCGTTATTATGATATACATATAATTTCAGTCATTTAAACGAGAATGCAACACGGGAATGTTAATCCTAACTGGCCGCTCCTGTCCTCGTTACGCGCGAAGCGTATTTATTTATTCAGACGCACATTTTTCCGGCTTCATGCCCCGTTTCGCCGATGGCGAGTAAAATTATTCTGTTCGGCCCCGGCTAGTCGCGTGAAGTCTAATATGTATAGTATGACTCGTGACGAGCAACTCGTGAAAAGTGATAAATATAAAACTATGTATACGAGTCAAGCGCGGTAAATGATACGAAAAATTCAATTAGTATATTTAATATTAATAACAATTATAGTGATTAAACTTACATTATATTGTAATTACAAACGCTTGGGTCTCTTTTCGAGCCATCAGCAGGTTGATGATGACAAAAATGATTGTATAAAAATAAACGGGATACTGTCGACCTCGAAGTGGAAGACTCCTTCGTACACAGAGAAAAAAATGCTATTGAATCAAATTTAATATTGGAAATATTTTATTAACCTTTAGACCATCGGCATTGAACGTATTGTAATTCCCTTAGAAAATTCTCGAAATATTGCACTTATATCTTGGATATAATCTATATAATAGGAGATCCTCCGTAGCGTCTATATTTAGACTTTCCGGCGGCTAACAGTAAGGAAAAAATTCAAAATTTTTAATTTGGCCAAAAAGGTCGTTTTTATAGGTTTTTGGGATCGCTGAATACGATAGCGGAGTCAGTTTTTGAAAATATTCGATTCTTATGCCCAAAATTGCACGAGGTTTATAAATATGTGGTATGACTCTCCTTTAGCATTATCCAGAGCTAATGACGGGGACGTAGAAAGACAATGTGGCTCCATTTTTTGTTTTTTTTGGGGGGGGGAGGGAGAGAGGGTATGTATTTAACCTTCTGTACATGTTTTTGAGTGTTTAGGTGAGTTATCCCAAAGCGTCTATATTTAGATTTTCTGGCGGTCTAAAAGTTAATTCAATAATATTATTCATAAAGCAAAAAGTTAAAAGTAAAGACAATAACAAATATAATTGAATGAATAAAATTTAGTCATATATTAGTGGTAGCCCGTAATTCGACGTTTAATTGAATCAAACTATGTTTTAATTACAGCATTTTTTTCAATGTAGATAATATAAGATAATCCTGACAAGTGACGCACGGTCAGTAAAATAAGAACACGACGAAATATAATCCAAGTTTTATCACTAATTGTTATTAATACTAATTGAATTTTGCGCATCATTTATCGCTTGATTCTCATACGCCGCTTTAATGTCTATCGCTTTGTCCGAAGTTTAGTAATAAAACGAAATATTTATTCGTGCGCGGACCCGTGCCGTTTGGTGAAGCCAAATATATCAAGAGTCACAATCCCCAAGCAATCGCGCGATCGCCGCTTCTTGTCCTCGTGTAACGAAAATGTAGCATAGATAAAATACTCTGAGACGTTTCTCTTTTCTCCAGTCTACGTAGTCGTAGGAAGTCGCTCAGCAATTGCGAGACCGCGCGTAGAATAGAAACATTTCTCGCGGCTCGTTTTTCACTCATTGTATATCCCTCAAGTATATATCCCTCGGACGTCGGAAGGAGCAGCGCGATATCTTTGTGGCCTATATATTTTCTACGTTATGTAAAAAAAAAAAGAAAGAGGGGGGAAGGAATGTAAGTATCTGAGCTCCTTACCACCGCGTCAATGCAAGCCTGTACATATTAGGAACGTTAGACGAATAGATGGTCGAATAGAGAACGAGCATAAGGAAATAGTGCGTACTTGTAGACCATTTTAGTATAATGCCTTACGAGGCGGAGGGGTGAAAGAAAAATCGCGGATTTTCGCGGGTTCCCTCGAAATTTCGCGCGGACTGTGGTTATCCTCGAAGAGAAGGCCGAAAAAAAAGGGGGAGGGAAAAGCGAAAAAGGGGAGCATTTTCGTCTTATTCTCGTCTATTCATGTTTCTCTTTCCCTGATAGCGAGTGGAGGAACGGGCGTTACGCTCGATCGCCTCGTCTCGCCGCCGTCGCATTTGCCTCTGGTGATCTGGCAGCGCTTCACAGGGAGCCTTTAGTTAGGGAATTAACAGCCGATTAATATATTGCATACCTATATAATCGACTACGAGTCTCGAGTGGTCCAATCACGACTAACACTATTGATAATATATTAACGGTGCCCACGTACACTGTATTAACTGTACTACACTTGTATTGTATACGCGTCGTGTGAGCTTGCGTATGAGCATCCAATCAGTATAATTGCCGCGCAAGACGTTGTCTTAAGTATACAGGAAGCCCCGGAACGCGTAAGACTTGTAATTTAAGGAGTATTTATTGAAAATTCATCACCCTCGTAGCTCCCCGTCGCGCGTCGCGGCGTATCGCGCGCGCTATCGTCATCTGTACAGCACTTTAATTAATTAGTTAATTAACCATATGTAATTAAGTATGTATGATTAAAGGTAGCTCTTTAAGCTCAATTAATCGCGCCATTAATCGGAGCGAATCGCGGAGTAACACCGTTCTCCAGCCTGGTTCTTTCGTCGTTGTTATTTGCTTCGAGAAATAATGCGTGCACGATAACATACAATTCGAACAACACGCCATGACGTAAGATTGACACACAAATCCTTAAGAAAAAATGTTTTAATAAACTGATTAGCTGTATCAGTAACTGATGAAATATCATCACCTACCGATATAGGTCTCAGAACTGCAACAAATTACTTGTATATTTATAAAAGGAAGATTGACTAATTTATTTTCATAGCGTCGTCGTCACATTGTATTGAATCCTCGACGAGATCGTCCAACGACATATATACAACAAACAAACTGCCATTATTTTTAAGCCTGTCAAAATCCTCGGCAAATATGCAGTACAATTTATAATACATAATAAAGTAGCGCGAAACGTTGCGCAACGACGCTTGTAAGCATTATTTGTTTAATATTTGGTAAACAACAAGGATGAAATAGTGCTTAAAGCATTGCGAGCGCTAAAGCGAGTATAATGCAGCCAATATAACACTCCCCGCATTGCGGTCTTTTTGCATTTGTATTTGTTTTTTTAAAACTCGAAAATTGAACCCGTTCGAACAAAACGATGCTTTACGAACGAACGATCTCGTTGTCCTATACTTCTTTTTTTTTTGCAATACCGCATATTTGCCAAATTCTTTTATCCACTCGCTCCCGCGGTCTCATTTTCAAAGTAGCCGTACTGATTGTGCATTTACAATAGAGACGGCGGACAATCGACAGAACGAGAATAAACGCTCTTGCTGTATAAGAGCAGAAAGAATAGGTGTCGACTGAAACGAACAATTTTATTCAATTTTAAAATCGGGCTTGAGTTCCGGTTTCGTTTCCTATTAATAGAATGCTCGATTATGTCGTTGGTCCCGTCCGTCGTATTAAGCGTGCGTTTAATTCTTGTCATGGCACGTCCGAATTTCTCGAATGGCGTAATTTCGACGAACATTAACACCCACGGCTAGCCAGAATTCAAACCGCTATTTCCCACGGGTTCGATTTTCTCCGCAATTGAACGGGATAACGCGTGGGCGAATTGTCGCGTTTATATTGTGACTGAACTGCGGATATTGCTATCGTTACATCGTTGAAAGTCAATATTGTTAAATCAATTGGGTTTATCGATGCATTTTTACATGTAATTCACAAAGAAAGAAAATAACGAACGTCGAAACTGCAATTAACTACAATTGGCCTTCCAAAGAATTTGATATCTTCAATTGAACTTCAAACAATCAATCAAACTTCTTTGTTTTGGAATCTTCGTCGAGGTTTAATTCATGAACGCTCGATTGGGAAAGCAATCTAATCGAGCTGTTTTGAATAAATTAAGTTTCAGAAGAAACAACGCTTACGTTCACTGTCTTTCAATGTAATACAATAGCTCGTGTAACGAGCGGAATCCGTCGGAATTAGATCGGCTAGAATTCTTTGGCCAGGAACCATAAGAAAAAAAAGGAACTGCACGTACTGAAAAGTCCGAAATAAGTTCCGGTTAATTACCATTCTAGTTGCAGTACTGACTGCACGACCACATGTGCATCATGTACCTAATTTATACGTGCATGAGAACTCCAATGGACTGATACTGAAGACTTTAGCTTTAAATTAGCCGTCGCTACCATCGTCCTCGATGGTTTCTTTCCTTTCTTTCCTCGCATCAATCACATTGCCTGCTCACGAAACGCGCGAGAAACGGTCGACATATACAGGTTGTCCTGATCGAATGACATACGTAAATGTCGTACGAGATGAATCACTAGCGTCACGATAAGTTTTGTAATATTTATTGTGAAGCGAGAAACTAATAAAAAAAATCATTACACGATTTTGTAAGACACCTAACTAATACTATATATTTGTAAATTTGATTAAAAGTTGTCATATTCGTGTTTTTATCACATAAGGAATAATGCCTTGCAATATATGTATGTATTCCTATTTGAATATGTTGGCGCAGCTGCTACTTGCCACAGAATATGGGTAAACAGAGCCAAAACAACGTGGAATGATTTTCTAGCGCTAATAACTTGATTATCTTGCATTAAATGTTACACCCTCCATGTTTCTATTATGCATGGCCAATTCTAATTAGCCTGAGGGTTCTGGCGATTGCTAGATTACACAGACTTGAAGAGGGATTTCCATCGAGCCAATACATTTGCATATTGACGTGTTGGCTGCACAAATCGGACTATCTAGATTTACACAGGTCAATGCGCTTCTTGAATTTACTCAAAGCAAGAGAATTTCATTATTGATCCCGAAATGTTACAGTTTAGTCATCTCTTGATGGAAGCAAAAGGTAAATTCTCCGAATACACAAAATCCTACTATAAAACTCACGATATTATCGATTGTATCGATGAATTTTCACATATAACGTTAAATCACAACGCATTTTATATGTTAAAATTAAAACAAAGCCTAGTATATTTATTATGAAAAGAAAATCGAATATCAACAAAAATGTAAAAATTATTCTACGTTGTAAAATCATATGGCTTATTCTGTCAACTGAGAGCAGACTGTTATTTCTACAGTAAAAAATGAATACAAAAGATGGAGCCAAAATTCAATTTCCTCTCACACATTTGATACACAAAATTGATCCCAAAATTGTCTGAAATGTTAATCACTTTTTTCTATGCAGAGAAATCTGCAGTTTAGTGAAAAAATTCCAATTTTAATTTTCGTCATAAATCGTGTAATGATAACGATGGTGCTTAAACTGTCTGTAAAGAAGTCTGAAAAAGTTAGATTGCACTATTGTTTTCTAAGACACGGTAGAAAACTGCTCACGAAAGCTCATGATATATACTCTGCGAATTTCTTCGAATTAATTGTTTTGTGGATACTTCTTTGGCTAATAAAGTTACGCAAACTAATTGTTAGAAAAATATTCCATGATGTATACGCATATTATTTTTTTCTTAAAATGTATATGATGGCTTTAAGAGAGAGAGAAAGAGAGAGAGAGAGAGAAAGAAAGAGAGAGAGAGAATGTGTCAGAGAGTGAGTGAGAGAGAGAGAGAGACATTAATTTTAAATAGAATTATCTACACTTGTAAAATTCGAGGACGAAAGGAACATAATTGTGTAAATCGCGTATTTAAATAAGATTATTTCGTTAATTGAATTTATTAATCCGACTTAATTCGCGGATTTAGTTCTAAGCTATAAAAGAAAAATTAATTTTACGTTTACCAGATGCTACTCTTCGTGCTCAAAAGCATTTGAATTATTAAATTATATTAAAATATGAGACAATTATATGTTTTTCCTGAGCATTGTAATATTTTTTTTTTTTTACGTTGTAATACTTCTGTCGCACGCCCGCACAATCGGTGATCTCGTCGCAAAAGTAAGTATCTACTTTTATTTAAGCATTTCCTCATGATTATGTATCCGTTTAAAGTACTCGACGAACAAGAAGAGTCATTTAACTTCTTGAACGAAAAGAATTATGTTCGAGGCGCGCCAACTTCGTGAACGGACAGAAAAACATTTCGTATTCTAAAGAGAGAGAAAAAAAATACGCGCAGCTTACAGTTTTAAAATCGAGTAACGACTCATGCAAGCGGTTACGAATTGATTTACGAACCTGTCCGATTTCTCGATTAGCTTTACGGGCTTGAAAATTTACGACGATTTCTTGTCAGCACCAAGTGTTAACAATGATTTACAACGAATCTTCTCGAAACGGAAAATGAACTTCTCGGCTTCGGAAGAAGGAATAATTGTATGTAAAACGCAACCGAGCTTTCGTCCTTGTAATTTCTCGCATGAATTATGCATTAAGATGCATTAAGATTTACACGCAATTGCGTACCCGTGTGCGTATTTCCTCACTTCTCCCTATATCCATAAAATTCGTGCTATTCGGGATGCTACTCAATTTTCTTAATTGTACCGAATGTTGAGTGTGTCTGTGTCACTATTTTCTTAACGCAAAAATGCTTTCAGCAAAAGCGATGTTTCCTATTGAAATATTTTATCAATGAAATAAAATAAATTCGTAAGGCGCATTACATTATTACAGAATAGCAAGTTACATAAGAAATAATGAAATAGTGACATAGTAAAATATACTATTATACTATTATCGCAAACATTCTTCGATAAATAAATACGTTATTATTATTCTCTAAATATATCCCTATATATATACACATATATGTATATATCGGGATATATATATATGCATACACACACGTAAACATACATTTACGTGGCAGGCCCTCGTGGTTTTCCGGTATACACGTACTCGTTGTGTGTTCGGGTTGTCAATGAAATTGTCAATCATCCTTTCGCGAATACGATAAAATAAAAGTCGTCTCGACAGGAACGCAATTATTCGTGGCACTCGATTTTCGCGACGAGGAAAGCCAAGATCGCGGCCTGCGCTGAAGAGAATGATTTATTCCTAATACACATACATAAATTAAATAAACAAAAAGTAAAAGTTTTTTAAAAAAAAAAAAAGGAAGGAAAAGAAAATCCTGCCATACCGCGTCTTCCACGAGAGAGACTATGAACATTATCCTAAAAGTAGTTTAACATTTACGTATCTATAATCCGTAAGTTAAATTATTCATTATATCCTGTTTAAGGCACGTACACCGACGACATGTATGGGGTTGTGCCGAGTGAAAACGCGTGTGTTTCGAAATTTCATCCGCTCGTAGTAAGACCAACGATGCGCGAGCGCGCACAACTTGTTATTGCATACCTGTATACCTTTAGCGAATAGGAAAATTAATCCCGACGTAGATATACGGACGGAGAAATTGCGAGGACGAGACGAGATTTACCGAATTCACTCGCGTATTTTAATCCTCTCTTATTGTATTAATCCCTTCGCTGACGCTCTCCGCGCGAACGAGAGTTTAAAAAAATAATAATAATAATTGGCGTTTCTTCTCTATCACGTAGGAACAACTTCGTAACGGAGTCTTGTACTAGGATAAAAATTATCATCGAAGCTGTAATCGCTCTGTAAACTGAGCCTGCGTGGTTCGAAACACTGTAAACACAAATGTACATACTTACACTGCACTAATTTAGTATTGCCGCTAAGTATTACAACTAGTCATATAAGCCAAAAGTTTGTTACTCTCGCAGAAGTTTTCTTTTTTTCAGTTTTGTAAAATAAAGGAAGATGAGAAAAACCCGAACAATGTCACACGGCGTTTCCTTTGAATCCTCTCTCGCCTTCCACGTTCCTCGTTAAACTGACCGCATGAGACGAAACGTCGTTACTTATTATCGACGTCATACAGTATTTCTACACGAAACTGAAGAAGCGATTTAATTCATTTTTAATTTGCGACTGTTATATATTTGAATATTTGTAAATTAAAACGATTTATTGCAGTTAATCGTTGCTCACTAATTTTATCGTCTTTTTTTTGTAATCTATTCGAGTCAGTACATTGTTCCCGCCAGTCAACAAAATTTTTTAATTTCAACTTTGCAGCGATATCGATCGGTTGATTGTTCCGTGATATTTGTGTTTAGTGGAGCTTATGTAATATTCCTCGGTCGTTCATTTCGGTGGCTGTCTACTCCATCACGTTATAAAAACTTGCATAGAATTTGTACTGAATATTTTCCTATTGTTTCTCGTTGGCACACGGTTATTTTGCGGCATCCTGCACGTTTTTACAGTACGGCAATCATCCGGCAATGATCGCGGTAGCGGAAATGAATAACTCTCTCTCTCTCTCTCTCTCTCTCTCTTTCTACGCAACGATTCTTTTACGTAATCGCAATATAAGCGCAGCAAACGCTACGTATTGTACACCATACGTCCCCGTTTCCGCTTTCATTTTCGACGTGCGTGTTCGCACCGGAGACTAATAGTCGCGCTGATAAAAGACTCGGGATCATTTTCTATATATAGCCAACACAACGCGCGTGCGAAAATATTCCGTAACGAAGGTTATCTGTGTTTCTCCGGTGTATACACTTCAGCGATCTTCAACGAAGCCGATTACAGCAGGTATGTACGTAACGGATTAGTTTTTTTCCCCAATAGCTATGCATGATTAATCCAGCAGCAAAAACTCGCCTGCTCGCATCTCTTTTTCGCATTATTTTCCCCGCGCTATGTACAGGCACACTTTTATATATTAAATACTACTTTGTGTTGGGTGACGCGTGCCTCCGTGTGAAAGCGGTCGAGTAGTAGTCGACAGGTCCCAGATTCGATTCCCGACCCTCGTCCCATGTATGCCTCGATTTTATAAGAGGTTGATTGAAGAGTTGAAGGTTGTGAGTGAAGGAGCATGAGGTGAATAGGTTACAACACCCACTTCGGGAATCCATATATACAAGAGCGTACTACTATTTAATATTAATTACAGTTAAGTAATTATAGAAAATATAATCTACATCTTTATCATAATTTATTTACATTCGATGAACGTTTAGAGATGTTTAGAGATGCTTCCTGTCGTTCTCAATTTCGGTATTTTTCAAAATCAAGAGATAAAACGACTTATATATTATTATTTAAAAAACTGAAGCATCTGTGAGAGAAAATTTGCAGATTTAAAAGTTATACATTATTTATTCTTCGCTTTCACTTTCATCTTCCGCATTAAACTTCATTACTTCAGGAAGTGAGTCTAATTTCTCTCTTTTATTCGTTGAATATATTTATGTAAGCGTCTTTTAAAATTTATCATCATATCCGCGATATTCTCAATGATATTGCATATATTTTGCTTCCATTGAATAAGTATATAATAGAGGAGAGGAGAGTAATATGGCACCCATTTTCATTTTATTGAATAACTTTGTTTATAATTAATATTTTCTATTGAAACTTGAACGATTACATTTGTCAAAGTGTTGTTTGACAGATTTTAAACTCAAAATAATATAATATTTATTATTTACGTGATTTAATATAAAAATCTAATGCACTGCATAATCGGTAGAAGAAAAAAAGTGGTTGTAATATGGCTATCCATAAAAATAATTTAAAAAAATTAGTTTAGTTTTAAAGAAACACAGTACCTTGTTACAAAATTATATATTTTTTATTTTCCACTGTTTACAATTTTCCTGCGTTCAGAAATTTTAAAAATACCATTAGAAATTTTATTAGAAATATTATTTTATCCCTGTTTAACATTAAACAACAAGCATAAAATGATGTCTCTAATGTTTCTAAACACTGCCCTCTAGAATGACAATCGATTTATCGAAGAAATGTTTCGATATAAAAATTTCGCTTAAAAAACCATATTAACAAAATTCCATGTTGTTTTAACTTTGTATAACTCGAAATGTGTATAGCCGAATAAAAAGTTGAATAATAAAAAAACACTCGAGTGTATTCGTGTGATAATACACTCAAGTTTAAGAATAATGAGGAAGTATGTGTAATTAAAGGTTAAAAGTGTACCTTAAAAAAGTTTAGAAGTGCTCAAAAATAAAAATGTCTTATAACAATTGTCAGTTATTATGTATTGGCATATTAGTATCACTAAAAAACGGCGGGCTACTAAACGAATAATTTCATAAGCAATTGTTAGAATACGTCACCTATTAACGGAGATAATAGGGGTAGCCATATTGTCAACAGTAGCCATAATACCTTCTTCTCCTCTAGTAAATAAGTAGACACCACACACACACAGAGCACCTTAACCGCAGGATGTTTTTCTACTAACGGATCTCCAATTTAGAACTATTTTTTCTTAATAAATGATTCTTCAATTGCGATTGAAAATTGATATTTTGAAAAAATATCGCTTTTTTCGAACTAAATTTCAGGAAGTGATTCTTTTTAATTTGAAAAATTTCAATTTGTATATAAAAATATATGATGCAAAAAATGGGCAGTGATAAGTGATGATTGGCAGTCTTCCCTAAGAAACGATTCAAAGAATCAATTGTTGAATGCTGTTTTAAAACATTGTATATCTTATGAATTAGTTAATGTTTGAAGATAATTCACACGAGTGCAGAAGACGTAAATATTCTTGTACTTCTCATTAGCGTTAAATTTACCGGCGGAATACGTTCCAAGGTCTGTTTAACACTTTTTGCTTAATGGCTCTCGCATACCGGCAACTCACTCGGTGGAAAAACATTTACGATCGTGTACGTGTATCGCGAACCATTATTATACCGATAATGCACTGAATGCGATGGATCGGCAATTATTATTACGCGCTCCTTGGGCGATTAAAACGTATTGGTTTATTTAATAATTCTTGCTTTCGAAGATTAACTTTTATTTCTTTTCATATTCCGATCAAGAAATTTCATTCGTCATATAATATTAAATCGAAAAGAGAGACGCTTTAAATTAATAAATGAAATAATGATGGGGATAATAAGTGAAACTAGATCCCGACGTATGAATGACATAAGTAGAAGATAAGCCTTTGACCCCGAAAAAGACTCATCTCCTACATTAAATTAAAATCGTAAAAATTATTTTTTTTTTTCTCTGAGTAGCATGACTCAGCTGTGTTCTGAGCGTACTTTTATAATAGCAAGTATATAGTGTACTCTCGCTATAGAAAGTAGAACAATATAAGATTACAGCTCACGCAGCTCTGTGTCGCAAATTCGTATAGACGGTAATTCGTTTTTCCCTTCTCTTGGCCTTTTCTTGCCTCTCTTTCGTACTTTTTCCTTTTTCATTTTACATTCTATTCTCTTTTTGCGTCCCTTCCCCCGTTCCCTCCTCCTTTTTCTCTTCTTTTTTTTCCACTATTTCTTCCTTTCGCGTGTCTTCTTTACATTTCTTCTTTTCAAGAGAGCCGAGAAATTCTTTGACACCAGCGGCCACCCCTCGACGGGGGCTCTCCCCCTCCCGCTCTTTCTTTTCTTTTCTCTTTGTTAGCGGCCTTTAATTATACTACCGCTATAATATTCATCCCGCTTGTACATCGTGCTTCCGAGAAAGAAACATTTTTGCTGTGCCACGCAGGCAAAAGCCGTGCGTGGCGGAGAGCTGCTCACCGCCGTCGTCTCCGCCGTCGCCGTCGCC
>QKQZ01037451.1:0-17549 GCA_003595255.1 Solenopsis fugax
TGAATTATATATAAACACTGTTTTTATAAAAATAAAATTTATAAAAAAATTTATCTCTTTTTATATAATTTTCAAATATTTTATTTTTATAAAATATTTGAACATTATATAAAATTATATGAGAAAAATTTTTTGCAATAATTATTTCCAAAATTAGGAAACGAATTTTGACTGATAAACTGGCGGATTTTTGCACATTTCCATTTTACTATTTTGAGAATTAGTGATTTTAATGTATCCCTTTTTTCGTATGTAACTCATATACGAAGAGAGAGTAGCTCATACCTAAGAATTTCCACATCCGCTCTTATTGCATCCCGGCACGATGGTAAAATATGTCTTTTCAGCGTCATTTTGGTATTGTGCCATTCTGCGGAAACCAGCTCGAGACACTTTTTCTCCGTGCCTGCAATACATTCAATCTCGAATATTTCGGAAGCACGTATGTGCGGTACACCCGGTATAAACTGTGTGTGCTTCCGCGACTTTCGATTGTCCTTTTGAGAGAATTGCTCGGCGTTCTGCTCCTTGGGCAGATAGATAACCCGGTCCGGATCGGTAATGTCTCCGTTGGATGTTTGACAATTTGCAAACTGTTGTAATAAATTTCGATAGTATTCACTGCACAAAGAAAAACATCTCAAAATTAATCTACTAAACCATCAGAAATAAATAGATTTAATTGTAAAATGATGAAATATAGAAATATACTATTCATATATATTAAATATTCATTTATTTTATTCTATTAACATCAAGTCTTAAAATCTTCAACAATTTAATCAATATATAATCGAGAAGATGTATGTAAAAGATGCATTTTAAAAAGTGTCACTAAATAAAATCTGTTAAAATTATGAAAAAGATGAATCATTGAATATTAATTATAATATGAGTCGATTATATATTCCATTTTCATTCGTTTTACGAAAATAAATAAGATCTGCAGAATATGTAAATATGATTTCAATTAAATTGACAAATTATTATTGTCTCATCCTCTAATAATTTCCACTTTAACAACACTGAAATAGTACAAAGAGAAAATTATTCTATAATAATTTTTTATGTTAGTTTTAATTATCACATACATAATATTGAATTTTAAGTCGGAGTGTGCCGCTTTCTCAAATCATAAGATATAAAATTAAATAAATCAATAAAATAATGAAGTATGCACATATAATAATGAATCAAAAGTTACATTCGTTGATAATTGTTTCAGTTATGTGATAATTGGTACTAACATACATTTGTTACATTAATATATTATGTGTTATTACTAGCATTTATATTAAATAAAACTATAAAATAAATTATCACTTTAAGATTTATTCGCTGGCGGAAATAACTTTTTCATTGATTTACCGAAAATTACCGAGTTATACTGAAGATATTGTTCATAATTACTTTTCATGGATTACAACACGACAAAAGCGAAGCGGTATTTCGTCGAAAAGGAAAGAGTAGACGTGTACCAGACACGATTGTTCGCACAACTGAGAAAACGAAATGCTGTGGCAACGATCATAGTACAAGCGCTAGTATCGCATCGCGATGATTATGCAAACGTGCGCGTAACCGACTTTATAATTTTCAGATACATTGCGTGTTACGCTGTGAATATGAGTTGCTATGCAAATATCAATACGTTTTTATAAAAATATTTTAATCTTTAATAAGTATACATGTACAAAAGTAATGGAAAATGAAGCACTAAGTAATAGAATATAAAGTAGATCATATAACGCAGAGATGGATAATTAAAACTTTAGAAATTAAATAATAAAGTTAATAACTTTAACTTAACCTTGTTAATTTTAAATAAATTAATTTTTAGTTTTAAGTTATTTTTAAAATATATAAATTGTAGCTTATTAACTTTTTTCCTAAGTTAAAAATTTACCTACGTAAAAGTGAAAATACATTCCCATATAAAAATACTTTATTTAGATTAACATAATTTACAAATCAAATATTAAATTTATTTCATGAGTCATATTGCAATTGTCTTGTTACAGCAATCTAATTTTTAAAAATTGTGATATAATTTAGGATAAACGAATTTATCAAAATTATACTTTTCAAAATTAACTTTTATGTTAATTTAATCTTAACAACTTTTAAATAAGTCAGTTCTTTGTTCATACTATTTTTAACTAAATTAATTGTATGAGCTATGAACTTTATTTAGTTAAAAAAAAGTATTATCATATCCAACTCTAATATAAAATAAAATATAAAGAGAAACATTTTATATTTGATAAAATTTTGATTTTTGAAGGAATTGGTCTCTTTATAACTGGAAAAAAGTATCCTTTTTTCTAAAAAATACCTTCAAAAAAGAAAAAATACTCAAAAATGCTGTTATCTAATAAAAATCCAATTGCTAGGAGAATTCTACACAAATCGATAACTAAAAAGATTTAAAGTCTTGAAAATCAAAGAATCAATAAAATAAATTTAAACAAACTAGATTTATCAATGCAAAAGCTTTACATTCATGACTACATAATCAAGAATCAGAATAATTAAAAATTATTAAGATTAATTAGTCTTTATGTTTATTAAATATTAAGTTTAAGTTTTAAAAAAGTGTGATTTTATACATAGTAAATCTTCAAAGAATTTTTTTTAGCAGAAATGTAAATAAATTATATATGTAATTTATTTTTAGCTACCAATACCATTTTTTTTCTCAGAAACCTTGTAGTAAATTGATACCTGAAACAACGGGGACTCGCAGTTGTCATTATTGTGAGGAATTCAAAACTTTCCATGAACATGTGACAAGTGACAAACGGAGCTAATCTTCAGTACCTTGCATAGATTTTAGCATAATTGACATATGATTGTCGATTCGCTAATAAAAAGTGAACGTAACTGATTGGTGTTACTTTCTGCCCCGTGAATCGTTAACACTTGCAAAGAAAACGTGTTTGCTGTGGAAAAAATGGTATAATTAGTGTTAGCCTCTTTGCACATAAAGAACTGTAGCGAGACATTTGACGATCAAGTACCGTTTAATTGCAGCACAGTAAATCAATCAAATCGAGTAAAGTTTACCAATTAAGCGTATATTTGCGGCTGCCTCGACACAAAATTTCAACAGATCCAAGATACAAGATACAAATTGTCAGAGATACTCGAATAAGTGCACCAGACACTCATGTTTACACAAGTTCGTCCTCCCTTCGAACGATGCTTCGCGCTAATCCACCTTCACCGGAGATGGCATTGGGGTGCGCAAAATAATTAACCCGTTATCACATAGAGAGCGCTTCGCCTCGAGATTCGGACTCGCGATTGGCTGCTTTCGTGATCCAGAGCTTTCGGCCTGCTGGAGTCGAGGCGTTGCCGGCGTCGAGAAGTACACGCGAAAAAAATGTCGGTGCCGGAATTACGTCGCATTATTGACCCTCGATCTGACCTTCGGAGCGGGCCGAACGTTTCCGGAGTAGCATTTGAGGTTCGACGCGATTGATCCTGACGCATTAATCTTACGACACGAATCGTTTTTGCGCGCGATCGCTCTCGAAATTGCTGCGATACGTCACGGGAACGAAGAGAATGAAGCTAGCAACAGGTGGAGTCGTTGCACTGCAATTCTTTTCGCGAGTTCGAACGGCAAGGTCGGTCGAGAGACCGGTGGCGGTTTCGCGAGTGAATATGTGCAGAATTACGACGCGGACATAGTCAAGAAGGGCCAGACGACGATCAGTCTCGGATCGCACGTCGAATTCGCTCCGCAAGGATCCTCGTGAGTACGTAAATCTACCCTAATCTCGCATCCGCGATTGTTCACGTATACTGCGAGCGCATAACGGTAATGGCGTCATGGATGCTCGCTCGTGAATTTCGAAAGCGTACCCAGTCAGATAAATATAGTTAATTCGACACGACACAGCCCTCCAAGGGACGTCCTAAAGATGGTTAGAGGATTTTCCGAGGACGATAGGACGTATTAAGGACGTACCCGGGACGTCCCTCAAATAAAATGTATGAACGTCAACTTGGAGCACGTTTCAACGCTTTGATCGCTTTGACGCTAATCGTTTACAACACTTTTGGAATTTCGGGTCGGTCTCACCTACGATTGGAGGTGATTAAATTTAAAGAATAGCCAACTGCGAAACTCAAAGATATGTGGGTACTATTTCAAAACATTTCCAAAAATATAAAAATTTTATAGAATATTCTAGTATTACTCTTTAAATCTGAATCAGTGGAATCTTACTGATTTGCAGTGCTATACTTACAACTGTGGTTATCAGTGACTATTCACTATTTTTCACTGATTCTGATTAAGAAGGGGATATTCTTACTGACCGAATCAGTGTATTGTCACTAAAAAACAGTGCATATATCATTGAATAAAATAGTTATAATAAGTATATCATTGAAAATAGACTATTCACTGTCTTTCAATAAATAATGCACTGATTTCAATTTAGAGAGTAGTTTAAAAGTTACTTAATTTTGTGTTTCTTATGTAAAATCTCTTAATTCTTATGTAAAATCGCGTGGGGAAGTATCAATTAAATCAAAATTTTAACATATACTAATATAATTCTAATAAATATGCGTGCAAAAATTTATTTAGATCCATTTATGCCCATTTTCACCAATGTCGATTAACTTTGATCTCAGTTTAATCTATTCTTTATATTTTTCCAATTCTTAGAAATAAAGAAAGATGAAGAGTAAGTTAAATTGAGATTATAGTTAATCTGCGCTGATGGAAATAGGTATTACTCGTTTAAAAGTTATTTATTTAAAACTGCAACAAAATATAATAATTTTCGCTACAAAAACCGTTATGAATCAAATTTTTTATTGTTTTTTTTTTTCTTTGCAGCTAGTTTCACTGCCAAAATTTGGGCATTCGCGATCAACATTTTTTGTTGATTAGGAGAAAAAAGGATAAACCTAGAAAAGCCTTCAGTTTTTCAATTTCGATAAACATAGCTCGTATTATATAGCCAAAACATCCTTAAAACTGATCGTATTATTTTATTTTTTTTGTCCATTTTTTGCAAATTATATAACTGTCATGGAAAATTTGTGTAAAATTATATGAATCTATAAAATATATTAAAATACGATAGAATATTTTTAATATAATTAATAATTTTAATTAATATAATAAAATATAATACTTTTAATTAATAATTAAGAAAATTAAAAAATAAGATTAAAGATAATCAATTTTATGTTTTGTAATTGACAAATCATAAATTTAATTAGCCGATTAAATTAATCAGAGTTTGTGATACCAATCGTATTTATCGAATATTAAACAAGGACAAATAACCCAAATAACATTATGACGTCTTAAATTAAGACATCTTTTAGTCTTTAAGACGTTTTTAGGACGTCTTTTTGTAATTAAAACGTCTTAAGACGTTTTTTAAATGTTTTTTAGACATGCATGTTGTTTGGGAATGCTCGCGAATGTTGCGAGCGTTAAATAAAACGCACCTTAGACGAGTGGACGGATTTAAGGATAGTCTCATTGAAATTCAGTTTCATGCAACAAGTATTATGACTTCTAGAAGCGTTTTGCGATTAAAGAACCACCGTAATATCGAAATAATTTCGGGTGAGAAGCAGCGCAAACTTGCAAGAAATTCATCAAGTGTACTTCGTGCGATCGTACATTGGCTTACCATAGGCATTAATTAGAACGTGAATTAATTAAAACGCGAGATACTTTCATTTCATGACAATTAACAGTGCTTATCAGCGCGTGACGCCACCGTGGACCAGTAAAAATGCAAGAGAACTTTGAGGACGATGTTGATTCATGCCATGCTTAACCTTTCCGTTATGCGCACGAATTGTCCGACTGGTCTACTTTATTTCTCGAGCAATATCAAGTGAATCATATATTAAAAAAGAAAAATTAATAAGTATATGATTTATGAGTATTTTTTATTATTGCACGATGATATTACATGTATAACATTATAATAATCGTGATTTATGTTTCGTTGCAAATATAATTGTTTTATCTTAGCGTTTGATTTATCTTATTAATTGCGTCGATTATCGTAATTCGTAGTGCAGTGAACTATACTTCAATGGTTCTAAGGGAAAGATCATCTTGACTTACTAAAATCACGCACACAATTTTATTCTGCGCACACAAACGTATGGCATCAAGAGTATCGAAATATCGGACGATTGTCTTACGTGATTAGATGGAATTAAGGAAATTTGGCGTCTCAAGGTCTCTTCACAATTTCAAATTCGATTCATAAAAGCTATTACGTTATTAAGATCTTAAATTGCTACAACTGCGAAAAAAAATCTACCGTTGATTGTAAAGATTATTTCTATTTCCGAATTTTGAAGATCGATTTAGCAATTATCTTGAATTATAAAGTTAAAATCACAATAATGGTGTGACGAATTTAAGTATGTGAATTTATAATTAGTTCGAAAGGTTTCTACTTCGTCCAGTGCGAAAGTTCATGTTTAGGAAACGATTCGCGTTTAAATCTGATTCTGTCCTTGACTTTAAATCGCGAGTAACAATAAATGAACGAAAGTTGAGTTTTTATTTCGTTCGCCAAAAATCTGCGTCGATATCCGAAACGAACGTTTGCTTTTTCGATTCGTAGTACGTAACCGAAATAATGAAAAATAATTCAAGTGAAAATAATGATCTCTGAGTAGTATATGTCGGATATATTTGTACATAATGTGTTATAGTGTATATAATAAAATACGGATGTTACGTATTTTGCAACAGTGTTGCGAAAAATGGGCAATGTATGCAGTAAAATAATCAAAAAGAAAATAAGCAATGCAATGCAGTTAAATAATAAAAAAAAAATGGGCAATGTAGTGCAGTGAAATAAAAAAAATGGACTATTTATGATAGAAAAATATGCACACAGTGTAATTTAAAGAAATTCAATCAAATTTTTTTATCTTTTAAATATTGACTTTTCAATACAATAAAAAAAATTAATATAACGTACGAAGAAGTAAAATTTGGCAAACATTCTGTGTACAATATTATAGGTATTGTTATTTATAATTTTTTAAATATTATAATATTTAATATTAATATTAAAAAATTGCACTATACACTGTAATAAATTTGATCTGTTTTATCAAATAAAATTTAATTTTGTATCTTTTTACAAGTATGAATATAGTTTTAGTTGTAAAGTTTAGAAAAAATAAATGGAGATACACTGAAAAAATCATTTTAAATTATCATGAAATATTAAATCTTGTAATTTAATATTATTAGTATTATTACATATTATTGATGGGAATTATCTTGTTACATTTAGTATAAATTTTACCAGGAATTTACTTCTTGAAATTAAAGTTATCAATATAATCTTTTCATTCGTCAAGAAACATCACGAAGGTGAGAGCACCTTTAGACGTGTGTAATTATTTGTAATAACTTTCGATATTGTTAGAAGTGTGGAAAATCCCGAGAAATGCTGAATATTTTAGTCAACTCTTTCCCTGTCTCAACAAAATAGAAACAAAAGAGAATTTTAAATAATCTTGCTATTAATTATGCTGCATCGCATAATTGTTTTTATGTGCGTGATGCTTTGTGATATATGCCAAGATACAAAGCCTTCTTTTTTATAAACAAATAATTGAGAATGCAACTTACTTGAGGCTGTCTTGTGGCTTCGGTGATGTGGATTGTACATCCCTGTCCGACCGCGTAGCTATTCTGAAAAAAGAGCGATAGGTCTGAGATTCATTCTGTGAATATAGTATTCTAATTGCAACTTTGAACATATTTTCTTGTTCTGTAACCAAATACTTTTGATTTCATCAATCATTTGATAAACTCTGTTCTTAAATAAATACTCTGTCTGATTTCATTTTTTTTGCATGTAATACATTGCGCGTTGAAATTTTCTTAATCGATCGTAACTAATCGTTTATTCGTTTTATTTATCTGCAATTTGACATTTTTTTCTAAAAACTTATCAACAGATGAAAATCACTATTAACGTTACACAGAAAAATATCAATTTTGAACAAATTTGATGCTTATGATGATTTGGATATATGAACTTATATGAAATATTTGTATTGTGTAGAATAACTAATATATTTTAATTCAAGTAATTTTCAATATGTATTTTTCTGTGTGTATAATTATTTGATTAGCCCAAGTTGAAAGAAAAGCACGTTTTGAAGATAATACTTATCCGTTTGATTAGAAGACTAATTCATTTTATTTAAGACTTTTTAAATCAGTTGTGCATGATTGATAGATTTTAGCGAGGCAAGTAATAAAGGTTTCCGATGTCAGTAGGACAAGCCACGTCGTGAAATAGGAGCGGGAACAAAAACCGGTAAAAGATCGATGAATTGCACGACATCTACGGCAATTGCTGTGCAACCGCAAGATCGATGATACCGCGAACTTGCACTTTCACGACGTTTCGTTCTTCACGGATCACAGAACAACGGCGCCTATTACTTCGTGATGAAATTATTTCAGATTCTCGTTAACACGCTTCTCTCTCTCCCTTTCCCTTTCTTGCCGTTTCACTGACCGATATCAGAATACTCAGGATCATGTCTATATATGGTCTTTCAATAGGGTAAAGTTGTCTATTATGAGATACCTTTTTTTAAAGGTATAATTTATTTACTTTATATCTTTAATTCCTATTTTTATATCCAAATTATATTATAGTAAATATATTTAAGTTTCATTGCCAAAAGTTAGCAATCGATAATAGTTATACTTTGTTGTATATAAAATTTTTTATCAAAGTTACCGATTTTGCTCGTTCAAAAAAAGGGTTCCTAATATGAGATACAAAGGTTTTTTTATATGAAATGGATCTTATCGACTTGGACCTTACTAGGTTCAAATTAGGCTCCAGACTCAAAATCTAGTTGACCAATCAAATAGCTCTTTCGATACTCAAAAATTTTTGTACGTACAAAATCTATTCTCTTCGAGATATTTTAAAGTCTCAGTGTTAATGTTGAAGGCCATAATTGTCAAGCCTCATAATTCGAAAGTCCTCAATAACAAACTTTATTATAGCATTTTGGAAAGTTCTTGAAATTAGAATATGCAATAATAAATAGGGATTTTTGAATGTCTCATATTATGAGTTCCGCGCTTTGCGGTTTCACAATCACCAAATCTAATATTTATAATTAAGCAAATCATCACATCCCGTATTTTTCTATTAATACGACTTTACTTTATCACTGCATGCAGAATTTATCATCAGATATTTGTTTATTTTATAAACAAGGTTTAAAGACTCATTTCTATAAATCTTGACAACATCCAATTTCAAAAAATTTTTTTTTCAACGACTGCATGCATGATCTAATGAATTTTTTACTAAATAGTAAATGAGTACTAAATACTAAATGAATTTTTCACCCCAAGAGTAATAAATTTATGATGGTACCAACCACATACGTTTATTAATGTAGCAGAAACCTCGCTATCTCATATTAGGAACCTATCCCATAATAGGCGACTTTACCCTACATGTCACAAAATCAAATACGCTATACACTAAATAAATTTTCATTCTAACGTGGAACGCACACATCATTTAAAATTAGTAACTAGAAATGGATTTTATAAAACATATCTTGATAAATTTTCTGGAATTCTGGACTGTTCAATTACTTACTTTCTGAGCCATTTGAATTTCAACAGTTTCTTCATCGTACACGATTATTCACGGAACAGAACCATGTATCGAGACAACGCATGATATCGCACTAATCTTAAGTTAGGTTTGTCAGTCTTAGAAGCCTCGATCAACCTTGGAAGGAGCACGAAAATAAACAAACCTATCCTATTGTAAACAATATTTAATATATATAACATTACTTATCCTTTTCGTAATGGTAGAATGGATACATTCTTTAAAACCCGATAGAATAATTTACAACATTTTCTAGAATACGATAGAAAAAAAATGAATAAAATATTGATAATTTAAAGAAAACTATCGGTATTAAAATAATATTAAAGATTATTATCTAGATATGATTTTACATATGCTTTCAAAGATTTTTTAGAATTTGTAGTACCTAAAAATACTTAAACATGTAACTTGTCTCGTTTTCAATTTTGCTCATTTTGACAATTAAACTAAATTCAAATTATATTAAAATCCAGCAAACAAGGTGACGTCTAGTGATGTCTTAATAACATCTTAATGAGGTCTCTAACATCAATAAGACGTCATTTAAACGTCATCTTGTTTGCTGGGAATTAATATAAAATTTCGAATTTAATAAAGTTTATTTTCGTAGGATTTAATGTTCAGTATTCAAATATTTAAATAATTCAGATAGAGCATCTAAATATTTCTCAAATATTAGGCATTATTCCGGTTAATTTTAAATTAATATACAATTTACAATTATATATTTTATATTAATAAATTCGAGACTGATTGTGCGAGCACATATGCGTGTATCACACACAACTTGTTGCCATCATTCTTATTCGTTACACGAAATAGATTTCATGCTTTTCACGGTTATTAAACATAAATTTTATTCTAAACGAGAATAATATGATTATAAAGCAGATCTAGCCGGTAGAAAGTTTCTTTGTATTTTAAATTGTCTACGCAATTACCCGGTAAATTTATTTTAACAAGATATCATTTTTGTTGATTATGATATGGATGGCGCTAGTATTATTATTATAAAAAAATAATATTATATTTATGAAATTACAACGCCTCCGTGTTTATATGCTTCAGTGAGCACCACAGCTGAAAGATTATATAGGAAGATACTGTGAATTCACATGCAAGATCATTGACCTTAGAAATTCATTTATGTAAAGACTATATGTATTATATATAAACTATTTTATATATCGTTGCAAAAATTTTAATATTTAGTAATAGATATATTGGCGATTATATTTTTGTTAATGTCATATGTGTAGACTTAACAATTATAACATTTCTATCAAAATAGAAAAGATATTATCTTTTACATCTTAATATAATTAAAAAAAGATATAAGGTTTTTAATTGCTACGAAATAAGTCTACGAAGTAATGGGTATTTGGGTATTCAAATAACACTTGGAGTAACGCCTAATATTTGAGAAATATTTGCTCTATCTAAATTATTTAAATATTTGAAATTACTTATTTGGAAAGAATATTTAAAACATGTTTTTTCCAAGATCAAAAAGTTTGACTTTTGATGTGGCAATCCACAAAGTGCACTTCTAGAACATCCTAAACGTGATTAATAGTTACTCTGTCATTATTAAATATGTCATTTTTATTATCACGAGCATTCGCGTTGAAAAGTTCCACGTCGCTCATTAGCTTTTTGTTTGGAAATGAAACAAAATTCTGTCAGATTTTCTCCTCGCAAGAAAGGAGATTACTTATTTTCCGCGCGCGATACACATTTTTAAATCAGTAAAATACAAGCCGCGTGTTATGCTCTGTTCTGAAACGTCCCTTTTTTAATGAAAAAAATATGCGTTAAACAGATAAAGTGATAAGCTTGAAAGTTGCACATGTATATGATACTGCGAACTGAATTTACATGAGGCACTTCATTATTCACGCAATGCACTTTCGATTCGAGAATTCCATGTGCTGGGAAGAACGCGTTTCTAAGCGTACCTGTATCTCAATGAGTATTAAAAGATATTAATTAGAGAAGAAGGTGTCGATGAACGAAGTGCTCGAGTTATTTGCATGTCAAATAGTTTTTTTATTCGGTATCCGTTTTTATCTACAATTACAATCGAAGAAGCATCGTGTGTATTAATATGCATAATAAATTAATATATAAATATATAAATCTATCTTTCCGCAAGTCGGTTATGTGTGAAGGTTCATCAAGCAAATTTGACCTGTCTGTTATACCATCATTAATGATTATTAATTATTAAGCGAAATACTAAAATCAAGGTTTTTAATTAGTAAATACACTATGTATTACATATATGTTTCTTAATAACAAATTTTATATTATTTGAAAGACATATTTAACTTTTCTAGTTTAGACAAGGAATGGAATTCTAAAATCGACTATTTAATTTATTCAATTTTGCTTATCCAATTTCACGAACGCTATACAATTTATTAAAAAAATTTTTTTAATGCAACAGTAGTGTTCTTGAAAATAGAAAACTTTTCATGAATTAATTAATTTATGATTGAATTAATCTACATTCGATTATGATACATTATTTTCCAAAATTATAAACTATAGATTTGTCAGTATATTTGCACATAACAACATATAGAAACAAAAAATATTTTCCCTCAAACCTTCCTCTAAAGAAGACGATCTAAATTCTGTTTGCATCAAGGATGTAACATTAAATTAAAATCATGATCGGTCGTTCTAGGACAGTTATGTACAAGGTTCCAGTCGTCCTAGTTTAGAGATTTTTTTATCGTCACAAACTTCAGCTTTCTTTGTTACCCTCGCTCAATGGGACAATGGTCGTTTCTTTTTATTTGTCGCAGGCGCAGCTCACGGCTTTAAATACCGGTGCAATTTTTACAGCGGCGCGGTAATGCGCGCAAACACAATCTCGTGCCGCTCGACGAGCAGATAATGGCAGTCATTACAGGCCGCGAGTACACGGTCGGTTAAAACGTCTAGTTAACGGTACGCCCCCTTTGCCCAAACCCATTGGCGGGGGGAAGGGGACCGCTATTCTTTCGGCTGTAATTAGCCCGTGTCTTCGACACGCTCGAACTTTTCGAAACATTTTCACGACGGGATGGAAAGCAATCGAGATCTTTAGCGGCGAGACGAGGAGAAACTCGGAAGCAAATCGTAGAAATCTCCCGCTTGCGCACGTGTTCTTCCGCTTATGTTACTCAGATCAGACCCGATACATCTTTCTCTCTCACGCAGGCGTAGTATTGATCGAACGAGTCGCTGATATCGCTCAATTATCTTTATGTAAATAGTCATGATTGAGATGTTTATCGCGATGCATTTCTCTTCCGCCCGATAGCACTCGAGCTCGATAAAATAGCGACTGGTTATAAATTCATGTTGCCACTGTATTTCTCACAAAAATATTTTTTGAATTCTTCTGAAAGTTAATTATAATAGGAAAAGAAGTATTTCGATAGACACGAGCATATAAATTGTAAATTAAGTGACATATACGAAAGCATTTTGCTGCGAGAGGCATTCTGAGTAATTTATCTAATAATTCTATTCGTTTTATTCTTCAGCGTTTTCATTTATATCTAGTCTCAGTTTAATAAAATTTGAATGCATTAATTACAGTATGATATTAAAAAAGTATGAATATTTTTTTCTAAGAGATAATTTGATTTTTTAATACGTATTAAATATTTTTAAAGTTGGAATTAATTATATTTTATCAATTAAAATATTCTGCTTGAACTTTTTTAGTAATAGTGATTTTTTTATTTGCATCGATTATATGTATAATAAGAAATTCAAACATGAGAGATCAACGAAATAGCATTATGCTCTATAAATGTCAATATCAAACATTTTTTTTTTAGCGTGGAGATATATTCGTTATATTTAATGAACTGATTAATTTTTTGGCTTTTATCAGTTTATTTGATACGAATGTCAGCGACCTTCACCTCGTACCGAACATCATACGTCGATACAAACTTAATGTTTTCTTCAGTCAGAAAATTATCCAAACTGCTCTCTCTCTTTCTTTTCAAATGTATGAAAACAATAATAAAAATGACAAATATCTATTGAAGCTTCGCATATTTTAGGCAAAGTGCATTGTTTGCTTTCAAATTATACAATTCTCTACTAAATGAGACGCACATTAGTTTGCTTTCAAATTATACAATTCTCTACTAAATGAGACACTAAACAAATGTAAAAAACATGATTTAACGTGTTAAAAACGCGTGAAATTAGAAAAAAATTTAATTTATTTTATAATGAATTTTGATATATCTTACGTTACAGTAAGTTTACATTGCCTCATAAATATCATTTATGGGAATCTTATATTCTCAATTCACATCGTGACAGGCCCGATTTTGCTCTAGATATTGTTATCGAATAAAGGCATGACTTTAGCAAATAATTATTTGACGATAAATGCCTGAAGATACAAGTGCCAAAAACGAATTGAGATATATATAAAGTAGTCTACACAATTAATTAACAATAAACTCAAAGTATCACAATTTGAACAAATCGAAAAATCGAGTAATGATATATAAAATTAATAGAAAAGCAAGAAAAGAAAATTGAAGACTGTAATATATTTTTCTTCAGTTTCTTTCAATATTTTTCTTTCAACATTTTATTGGAACTATATTCTTGCGTCTTCGATTTAAAAAAATGAATAGAAGCTTACTTGAACCATTTAACTATCTTGCACACACCCATGTTGCACGTGGTGTTCGATTTGCGCCTCTAAACTTCGATAAATTGATTGACGCCGCGATGCCGATGAGCACTATGAAACTCGACTGAAACATGTATGAGAGTACCGCGTGCGCGATCCGCTGCCTTCTCACGACTGAACTGCGAAATTGCGGTGGCAATGTATACGGACGATACCTCGATTCTGATAGTTTGATGGGCGTAGTTTTAGGCACGGCTCGCCAATCATTCCCACTCCGTTCTTTCGTCCTGTAGCTTTCGATTGACTGATCCCATTACGTCAAAACAGCGATAAACGGAAGGATGTATTAATACTGAACGGAAATACTGAAAGTTGGAAAATCCGATCCATTCAAGCGTCTATAAAAACACAATTAGAAACATTTGAATTAGAACTGTACACAAAGGAAAGTGATAATTGTTCTACGGTTTCCGGAAATTAAAAAGATTGAATTATATCCAAACTTATACGAACTGATAGCTTTGTTAATTACTGCTAATGCCAATAAATTTTAATATGTAAATTTAATGATTAAAAAAAATTTTGTTCTTAAATAGAAAATTAAAGTTGGAAAAGCGCAAAATCTAACAAAATTTTTTCGTAATAATAAATGATTTATTTTAATAAAACATTTCATGATAAATAAATTTTTGACGTGATAAATATATATAAAAGAAATGAACAATGTTTTGTTAATATTTGCTGAAAAAATTACTAAATTTTAATAAATATTTGTATATTTGCAAGAAAATATTTTCTAAATGTAAATATATATTTATTTACTAAAAGGGCAACTAATTAAATATACTTAATAGTAAATTGAAGGAAAGATTGACCAATAAGAGTCAGCAACGTATAATTAAATATAACTAACGGTTCTCTTTTATTGAATAAATATTTATGTCCCGCAAGTAAATATTTTCTTGCAAATATACAAACAAATATTTATTAAAATTTAGTATAAACTTAGTAAATTTTTTTCAGTATATTGCAGCACTTTTACTGAAACTTCGAATATCTAAAAAATTATTAAAACTCACCATAGATATTAAATTAATACCTAATCTTTTTTATACCGTTTGATAATAAAGATTTATTAAGCTTTACGGATAAGAACATTTAGCCGACTGGCGACAAAGAATCTTGTGTAATTGCATGGTATTCTTGTGATAATTTGAGACCGCTGGAAAGTTGAATTCTTACACAGTAATTACACAATTCTGGAAGTAGCCGGCTTTGTATGGAATCTCCGTGCGTAACGATGTGTTCTGATATCGCGTTCCGAGTCTACGTCTTGGCACGCCTTTTTTCGTCAAGTTGGTTCACGAGAGCATGCCGGCACCGGTACAATCGGTGCGATGACTGATAACGAACACTTACATAGTCAGCAGCACAAACATAGAATTGGCCCATCGCATGTGGGATGAATTGTGTTTTGTAACTTTTAAAACAAAAACGTAAAGCAACTTAATTTTACCTTCATGATATAATTACATCTGTATCCGAATTTTGCTATTTGTGCTTATAATATATCACTTCGTTATAGAATTCAATGAAGATCGATTTATATCCGAATATAAAAAACACAATAGGCTTTAAGGATATTTTTTATAAAGTATTTATAAGTAATATTATAAGTAAATAATTATTCAAAACTAATTAGTTTTTACAACAATAGTTGGTTTTATTATCTTTAATTTTATAACACAGAATTTGTAACATACAATTTACAGTACTTGTTAGATGTTCTAATATACTTTAACATTTTGGCAAAGATATTCAAACAAGATATCCCAGAAACTGTGCACTTAATCTAATGTAAGCTGATCTGAAAAATATCGCTGTTTCAATATCTGAAATAGTAGAAATTACAATTATTTATTATTAAAGTCAAAAATTTAAATCAATAAAAACATACGAAATAAAAGATATTCGTATGTAGATTTATTAGAAAATGAATATAGCTATGAGAAATAAAAAATTTTGAATATTTTATGTATGTGGAAGATTGTTGATGAAGATTGAAAGAGAGAATTTTTTGAGCGAGACAGAATAGAAAAATACATTTATATAATCACAATTAAATACAATAAAGAATATATTATTACAAGACTAAATTACTTAATAAAAACACAGCTGAAAAGATAAAATAATTTCTATTTCGTAGCTTCTATTATATTTATTAATTAGAATTCGGAAAGTGTGTTTTTATTTTCCTATTATCAATAATAGGTGCTTTATATATATTATGATTGTTTAAACAACAATTACAATATGAATATTTAAACAACAATATGATCTTAATAAATTTAGCTGCGCGTTGCATAAAATATAATATAATATAAAATATAATAATTACGTATTTCAATATTTTCAAATAAATATTAGTACAAAATAGACGAGAAATTATTTGATGGCGATCAGTATTATCAGAAAACATGCAGTATTTATAAGATTTGTTTAAATTAGCGAGTGCTGTTGTCTTCCCTCGCGCCTTTACGTTTTTGTGTATTCCGTCACAATTTTTACTTCAGGGTGCTTTCATCTCTTGTTTTACGCAGAATTTGAACGCCTCCCAACCCTCGTTGCGTTGTTGAGACTACAAAAGATGGAATTATTCATGACATTAGTCAACAGTGATTGTCATATTTTTACTGCGTTTTACAAATTGTCCGATAATATTGTATATGACGCTGTAAAGCCTGAGAAATGGCAACCATTCGTACAGGTCTCTTCTCGGTCTTTACTTCAACATATTTCATGTGAGATATGTATCTTCTAAACTAATTCTCCAAAAGTGAGATATTATATTTTCAAAGTGTCTATATTTCGTGATGCCGTGATTACCTTGAACCCTCTATGCAATCGATCTTTCATAATTGCTATGAACTCCTTATAAGAAAGTTGACCGTCACCGTCCTCATCGAATAGTGCGAAGACGGTATCGATTATGTGAGTCGAAAGCATCGTTCCCGTGCATATTTTTACAGCACGTTGAAATTCACCTTGAAACAAGAAGTCTATATTAAAAAAATGTAATAAGTCAACATTACATTTCAAACAATTCACATTTAAAGAGAATAAAGTCGGTTAATTTAATATTGTAATCAGGGTTGGCATGGTTTAAACCAAATGGTTTAAACCACGATTTAAACCACGGTTTA
>QKQZ01037458.1:0-18128 GCA_003595255.1 Solenopsis fugax
CACTTCGACCACTGAGGCCTCGGTAATATTTCTCGCAATAATCGTATATGAGTAAGAACGCATTAACTTATAGCTTCGTTATGACCGGAAAATTAAATTCGGCGCTTAGTCGGTTGAATTTGAAAAAGGGTATATAAAAATCACACAAGTAAAATTTATAATAAGCACTAAGATCCAGCTTGACCGTACAAGGCGTTCTTATTTCAATTGNCGTTCTTATTTCAATTGTATGTATTACATTAACGGTCGTATATCTCCAAAATAAATAAGTGTTAGTATAAAAGTAGAAATTATTATTTTTAGTTAGATATTGCAACTTTGTGTATTTAAGATACTTGTGATGTTAAATGTGTACAAGAGAGTACGATATTCCATACTTTCAATCGATTCTACCATGTATCTCTGATGTTAGTTAGGGAAATAGATGCCTGCTAACGACAGTTCTTGATATCTCTCGTACCATATATTCAATTCCACACGGGCCTGCTCCGTCGTTGATGCTTCGTTTCCATTATGCAGAGTTTATGTAGACTTTAGAGGCAGCGAGAAACAAATAGTTGCTATGTAACACAGACACGAAACGCGTGTAAAACATCGCTAACACTTTAAAATTAGTTTGTGACGTACAATCACTTTGTAACGCAAAGTTCTTTTTGAATTTTCCGAGAAATTCATCCGTCTAAAAATTATGTGAAAAGTTATCTCTTAATATTTTTGTTCTTTAATTAATTCGATGGAATTAAATCTATGAAAAATCATAATTAATCTCAGAAAAATTCAAAAATAATCTCTAAATGTTTATCTATTCTTTTAAAGATACAATCCTACACTGAGAAAAAATACTTAAAAATTTGTGTGGGATATAAATTTATTTCGCTGAAATAAATCTTTATTTAATTACGGCGAAACAAAATTTTATTCCTAACAGTTAAATCAATTAATAAGAAAAATGAGATATATTTCATAGAAATGTATATTTTGTTATCATAATAAAATTTTTTTATAACTATTAAATATCAAAGAAACATTTGCTTGCTAATATTTCGACTTTTTTCTCATTTAGTTTCAAAAATGACTGAGCTATTTGCTATATATGAATTCGAAGATTCGTAGATTTAATAATTTGACTAATCACCCCGAGAGACCGAGTACGGAAGGATCGCCTTGGCGCGGGCGTCGCGACGCGGCATCTCGCTATTATGCGCTTTTTACCGCGCGTTGTCGTCGCGGCGGGTGGCGGCCTAATTATACGTGTTTCTCCGTATTTCTGGAAGCGGCCAGCGGATGGGGCGCGGTGCGGTCCGCTCGCGATACAGCGGAGATGTGTTTCCCAGCATCAGTCGTGCGTGGTCCACCTCGAATCGCGCATATCTCGCAGTTGTCCCACACGTGTTGTACAAAACGATTCTCGGTCCAACCCCGAGTACCGGTATCGTCGAAGATCACTCTCGCCCTCGCAGTCTCGCAGCATCCATTCGCTCATGAGGCGGGCGCGCGGATATCGAAAGAGCGAGATGGCTCGAATCGATCTTCGATTCGACTAGATACCCTTATTGCAAGTTCATCTCCTTTTGTTCAAGATAATTTGATTTCTGTTGATGTGAAACATCTATCACAATTTTAGCAATAGTTTTGGAAAACTGATAGTATTTTTGAAGCAAATATTGAGTGTTCTTTTCCAATATCATTGTTCAGTATTTAAAAAATTAATAAGTAGCAAAAGATATTTTAAATTTCGAATTAAATCATTCGTATGGTTTGAGAAATGATGAGTCTAAACTTTGTATTATTTCTCGTGTAAGAACCGAGAATTAGGAGACTTTGATCATGTACGAACTTGCAGAATCTTTTCCGACGCGGCGAAGGATAATTAAAAGGATTTTTTGAAAAGTGCCTATCGTGTCAAGAAATTAGCAAGAAGTGACGTTTAAATTGTGCAAAAGGAAATTTAGCGACGAGAAGCATGGCGACTACGCAGGTTTTCCAGGACTGGGATTCTCCCTTGAATATACGAGAGAGTGTCAATTCAATGAGGACCACCACTACTAGAAAAACTACAACTACAACTAGGATAGAGGTAGGACTCGATAGGGTTGATCGAATTTCGCGTGTTTAATTAATTCAATATTCTACTCTTCTGCGTTTTTTTATTTTTAAATATTTGGATTTTTTATTCTCTGAATTTTTAAATTTATTTATTAATTTATCTGCAGATATGTTTGTAAATTTTATATTTATGGATTTACGGTCTACAAATCATTAAATTGCTTGGGGAATCAGATTTTAAATCTTTGGATCTTTAAATGTCAAATGTTCAGATCCTAAATTCTCTTCGTTATTATTCGTGTCGCAATTGAACACAAAAAGCACGATTCACTTCTGGAATTAAATTCAGCAATTCTGCCAGAATCCGTCGCGCGTTTTTGCTCCTTCATGTATCATGCTGATCGCGTATCTCCACGCCTGTCAAGCAGATCGTAAACACATGAAGGGATAGATATAGAATGTCCACTTGCGACGCGGAAAAGTCGCGGATTCGCGTCAGAAGATTAGACCGGGAATGGGTGGAAAAGCCAAGAAAGTGTCCTTTTTCTTGGCGCGCGTAGATCGAATGCACAAAGTGGCTGCCACCGCATGCGATTACTCACCGGGAGTGGTTTACGATTTTCCGGCTGTTTATCTGTGAAGCAGTCTAGCAAAGCAATGGCGGTCTCGCGTCCTGGCAGCCGTTCTGTAAACGCGCCGAAAATTCTGCGCTTTGAGACACAATCGTGTTTTCGTTAAAAGTCACGAATTTTCTGTTAAATAAAAAAATTATCTTAACGTGTTAATTGAGCTCAACAGCTCCAAAGTATTTTAAATTAATATGACAAAGACACTTGAATATTTTAATTCATCAGGAAAAAGAGAAAAAGAGCAGCGTTTTTTCGACGTGTTTAAAACATTTTTTTTTTTTCATTTCCCTGGTCTATTATCTTACAGTAATGAGATTAATTATATAAATAAGATGAGAGGGAGTATACAGAGTATAATGAGCGCAAGATAAATAAGCAGCTGAATTTCCGACCTTGTTAGCGCCACTTTTGCATTGACAACGACATACGACATACGTTGCGACGTGCACGCCGACAGCCGCGCCTGGTATGTTGGCATTGAAATCTCGGAATCGATAGATGCATCCGGTCGGGACACCGTAAAAATACGCCCGATATAAATAGGGGCTGATGGAGACGATAAACAAAAGTGGCACGCGTAAGATTCGGAAGGACTGCGTCGCGTTTAAACGGGCTTTTTACTTATAACAATAATACGATGTCTTTTTGTGTCGCGGCTGCAGCAGCTGGCCGCGTGCCAGATGGTGGAATAAAGATCGCAATAAAAAAAGATTATTGCGCAATTCGCGTTGATTTGATATCCGTATTCGCGCGTCTGTTCCCGAATTTATTGTCGTCGATCGAACCGCGTTTCTCGCCTTTCCATGTGCCTCGGAATCGGAGAGAAGAGAGCGGCGGTCGTTCATTCGGAAGCTGAATCGATAATTGAAAATGTCGCGTTCAGCTGCCGCCTTCCCGACCCGTTCAAACTTACTGAAATATTACGAGCGAAAAGTGGAGTTTAAGTCGAATAAAGCGCTCACAAAGGCGCAATTTGGCGCTCCCGGTCTCGCGAAACTTTGGGCTCTCACACGACCCGGTGTGGGTTCTATAAATTTCTCTCGATGCGTAATAATGTTCGCGAATTCTTCGAATTCGTCGATCCATTCGGCTCTCCTTGCGAACAACAATGTACGTGCGTTTTGGCGTATCGACACCTGGCTCGGTTTCTTTGGCGATGATCAAACGGCCTTACGCTAAGCCATGCGTTTGATCGCCGCATCGCTTTTCCGCGCATTTTCCGTGTTATTTCGAAAATATGACACGTTCTCGAAATACCGAACAGCTCGAGGGATTCGTTCTTGAGATTTCGCGCGCACTTACACTGCTCGTCGTCGGCCTTACGTCTGTTTTGAAGATCATCGCTCGTATTTTCGTGACGGCAAAACTTGTTGGCCGTGAGCGCGAGATGCGGTACGAGAAGGCTTTTTCGCAAAAGTTTTCGCGAGAACGTTAGAGCGGATGGCGCGAACGCAACGAGAGAGTTTCTGATCGCCCGTTTAAATCGTTGCCAAGATGCGGCCGGCTTATAAATTATCCACGGGAGATTAACGCGCGAAGCGTGAAGTATTATGGCGCACGAACAACAAATTGCAATGTCGCGCTCCGCGTTGGTGCGTTGGCCCGCGATACACACAATGGCCTCGAGTCTACAATGTGCAATTAGGAGCACGCTTGAATACAATGCTAACGATAATTGACGGAACGGCGGGTAATTTGTGACGGCTGTCTCTTCGTCTCTTGCAACAATGCCAAGATGAAAGTGACTGGAAAAGCGCGTGAGAGCATGCGAATAAGAACAGGCCCGCTGCATCCAGATACAATGGAATGTGCGTGTACGTGTACAGCTCGTTAGCATGGCGCGCGGCGCGGCCCTTGTGATTTTATGCCCTAAGAACAACTTAAACACACCGGCCTTCCGGTACAACTCGCCCGGAGTGAGTTACGAGACGAGCGTGGCTCCGGGGATGCAGTAAAGGCGGTTTCTGGCAGTTTACACACGGTGGACCGTGCACACAGGCCCCCGGAATTATTTACGAGCGAGATCTATTAATCCCGTGCACAAACCCCCGTCTTGTCTCACCCCTCGTCTTGTCTCACCCGATTCCGCAATCCCGCTCGCGCTCGCGCTCGGCTGTGCCAGGACACGATCTTGCGAGGCGTTGGACCTCGCTGCTAAATCGGAAATCGTAAAACCGAGATTGTCGAGCCCGGCGCTCACAATAGACTACTGCGCGCAATTGGCAGTTCCGATGTCGTTTACCTCGGTCTTTCCACGGATAAAGCCGTCGTACCTCGCTCCTCACACGACGAGCCGCCTGATTATAAACCTTTCGCACGTCTCGAGCCAAAATTAGAATCAACTTGTTCCGTGGTATTCCGATTTTCTTTCTCTTAGACCATTCTAATTATAAGCTCTTTGTACAATCGTCGAAAATAGAATCCGAAAGCTCCGCGGTAAATGAGGGGTTTTTGACCTCGCTCGCGGTCATTATTCTCTCTCTCTCTCTTGCGGGACAGAAAAAAAAGTTAAGTACACGTGGATCCGCCACCCTCGCGTTCATACACGGCCTTGAACTTCGATCAGAGCGCGGACGTATCTTCTTTTCGCTTTAGGCTTTTATGAGATTCGCGATACGCCAATGAAAATATCGATGCTATTGACAATGAAAAATAAAGAGGACCAGATGCTCGCGACATTTGATCTGGAAAAGCTCTTAAAGCCCGTGTATTCACGAGTATGATTTATTCAGAGTGGTTCTCGCGAAATTCCTCTAACGTTTCGCATTTCGCTTTGAGCTCTTTCTCCAAGGTGGCTTGAAACGCGTGGAATGTCTTTCTTATCTTTTCTTTTCAAATCGTCGAGAATATTGTGATTTTATATGAAGAAAAACCTACACATTTTTCTTATTCTTCTGTGTTGCAAAATTGAATTTAACTGCATCAAGAAATGGTAGTTTTAAAATGCTAATAGGTGTAGATAAACGTAAAGATTAACTCAATTGAAAATGTGGATTCTTGGTTTCTCGTAATAACACGTTCTAGGAATGCGCAAATTGCCTGTATTACGCGGATGCGAGACGTTGACTCTTAAGGAGAGAGAAAGTTTCTACCTTGGATGCCCATACGCGACGCGTTATGGCGCAAGTAAATTTGCTTAGTACGTGTATCGTATCCCCGTTTCATCTGGCGGGCGGAATCTCTCCGTGCTCTGGAAAGTGTGTTACAAAAATATTGTGACGGACAATTGAATTTAATCGTGCGAACGAGAGCAGTCCTGCGCTTAATTGATCAGAGAAAAAGCGTACGTGGTCTTACCAGAAAGAAAGTGATGCCCGAGATGATGAGCCATTGTGTTCATTTCGAATTATCGGGTAGTTTAGATTCGCCAGCGGAGCTCGACGCTTTTCTCTCCCGAAGGCTACCGCGTTGATGTTTCTTTTACGACATGCATTGCGCGATATTTGCTATCGCATCTTGCGTAAATCATCTTACCTTGGCGAGAAGCGCGCGCCATTTAGGAATCGTCTTTTAATTAAATCGGTAGCGCGACGTCGATTACACGGGCCGGATTATTGTTATTGCGCGTGTAAATGTCGCGGCCCTCCTTTGGCCGCGAGACTACCTTCGAATACGAATAAATCGCTCGATTATGCATGACGCGAGGGCGGCTTTCATTACGGCGCGTGCACGTGCACGTCGATCGCGCGTACCAAGTGTACACGGCTGACCTTTTCATCAGTCATTGTGGAGGTTCCCACGCGTGTGCGGGTGAGCCGTGGTCAGCCGATCGTGACTAAGGAGGCCTTTTAAATGCACGATGGCATGGCCGGGAGATTATTGAAGGGACAAAGACGTTGTCTACGCTGGCAAGTGCCTTTGTAACGAACAGAACAGGAACTACGCGAATGGCATCGAGTAAAAGTATCTAATTGTCCTCGAGTTTGATATACCAACACTTCGCGAGCACGTAAAAGCCAAGATTTGAAAGAATATTTCTTTAAATTCTCTTATATCCACACGGAAAGAACAGTATTACTAAAGTGTCTGAAAATTTAGATAGATCTGAAAATAATTTTGCTGGGCAATCAAAATAACTGTGTAGGACAATCAAACTGGTTGCTAGAATGTCAAAGCTTTTTGCAGTCTTGTTCATCACGCTTGAGCGTCCTAATAAATTTTGATGATCCAACAAAAGTTATTTTCAAATATGTGTATCCAGCTAAAATGTATCTAAATTTTCAGCAAAACTGTTCTTTCCGTGCGTATCTTCTTTGAGGAGTCTTTGAGTATTAGCAGAAGCCCAAATAAATTTCTAGCATACGAAAGAAACGCTTTACGGCTCCAATAACGCCAATAAGTTTGCACCGCGGGATTATACACCTCTGCTGTACCTGTCAGTTTAACGCCCGCGCCATAAATCCCAAGTGTTCCTAAACAGCGTGGAGATCTATAAAACCGTCCCGAAATAGGTGGCGTGAAATGGTTTCCCTCTATATTCGTGATCGATTTGCACGTACACGCGGAGACCGGCCGGCCGGCCGGCTTTACGAGTGCGCTAAACTTAGGCCGCATTGACACGCGCGATTATTTACGCACAGTACCGGAGATCTCGCCGGGAAACAACGTGCACCGAGTGGATCCCGTATATCGCGGTTGGCCGACCGTGTCAGCGACCCCGATGACAGTTTCTCATCACCGGTGTTTCCGATCGATCACGCACTGGACTGATAGCTCCCCATTTGTCGCCGACGGCAATTCTCTCCCCGCTGATTTCTATTTACTCATAGACACTATAGTATCTATCTGCCGAGTGCATATCAATCAATGATTCTGCGATTCGTACGCAACTCAATCTATGAAATAATTGGTGACATTCGGATGCGGAGTAGCGGAAGCTTCACCGTGAGATCGCGTCACCGATCGCGTGTGTCTAATCGATGAGATGAATGTATCCGCGAGCACGGAAGTATAGGCATCGCCGATCAAGGTCGATCACGTTCTCGAAATACACCGGTGAGTCGCGATCGGAAACACCGGTCCGAAATAGAAGACGCGTTCTTCGCAGTTCGTATTTTTGTAAAAGCCGATGATGCGCGGTAAGAAAACAACGATCCCAATTTTCCACGAAGCTCGGGGATCCGAGGAAAATTCATTCTGATTGTATCTCATGTCGCGTTTCTCTCTCTCGCTATTTCGAGATTTACTCTTGGGAGACAAAGGCTCGTCGTCTTCCGCGGAAGATGCATAGGACTTTTATTGTGACTGTTTTCTACAACAAGGGATGTTTATGAAATCTTGAATTTTTAATATTAATAGTTTAGTTTTTTTTTATGTAATTTTATTGCACAAATTTTATTCCTTAAATAATCCGTTAGTTGTTTCCCAGTAAAATTTACAGCTGCTGTCTCCTGAAACTTTTTCTCTTTCACACTGAGAAAAAAAAACTGTTAACTGAACTAAATACGTTTAGTTGCATATGAATTACTTAGTTCAAATGTTAATTTATTTGAGTCAAATACACGGTAGTAATTCGAATGAATATCTGTAGTTTCTCGAAATGACATTTCTTTGATTTAACAAATGTTTGCTTGACAGCCCGTGACCGCCGCATTTAGTTGAATGAACTAATATTTTTTTAAGTCAACAAATTTTTTTTCTCAGTGCAGAAATGCCCTAAGTATAACAGTCCGTCGCTATAAAAAGTCACTAGAAATAAAAAAGACAGATTAAGGTGATCTAGTTATAAAAAAATTCTTCTGAGGTGATCAGTGATTGAGGTTTGATATGATACGATGTATCGCGGTATTTGAATGTCTGCTGGTTTCTAAACAACGGAAAAGTTCAAAAGATACGTATCGTAAAGACGTCTGAGAGATTAGGACGGTCATTAGACATTTTTTACGATAACTTTTTATGACGATCTCCACATGTTTGTGTAGTCTGGGATATAATTCGAGTACCGCAGGTCTGCGATCATGTGGCGCGTTGCGGAATATTAAATTATATTCACATTTCTGCCTCCCACGACGCGAAATTCGCATAGCGGCACATTCGACAATAGCACCTGCCAAGCGTATGGGAGTTTAATGAAAAATTCCATAAGAGAGACGCGCGGCGATCTCGCCTGCATCTCTATCTAACGGTTGATATGCAGACGCGATGAGGTCATCCGGCGAGTCCGTCAGATGATATCACGCCGATCTCAAGCGGCAACGGGTTGTTTACTCGTACAAGGAACCGTCACGTAGAAAATACCGGCAAGGTAATAAATTTATCAAACGTCAGATGATATCTCATTGTACTTGCAACAGAGGATGGAGTATTTGGCCGCGTTACCACGTTTATGTAGAGAAATATAATGGATAAAGTAGATGTTTCATTCATTATTAACTTACATTTAAGTGAATAAAATTCTACCTTGTAACTTGTTCAAATAAATTATACATTTTTTTTATAGCTTTCCGCAGAACAATTTTCTGTAAGAGTACTTTCCAGAGAAAATGAGTGCATTATCCATATCGTGATTTAGTATCTATATTTGTCGAGTGCTCAAGCTCGAACGTGTTTGAATTTCGCCTTCAAGAACTTATAAAATTCATATCAGTCTCAATAATTTAGTAAAAAACCATATTATTACTTATGACGCAAGAGGGGGAAGCAAAAAATGATTTCCGCTGACATCAGCGTCACGTGTAATCTGTCACCTCTACGTGTTTGAACGAAAAAAAAGCTTGGAAAAACTGGATCCCCCATCTAGGGAAGCGAACTCCGCAGTCGAAGTGAAAGTCGTTTTGAACGCAATCGCCACCGGCTCGTAGACTTCGCTACTCGCGCACAATACCACTCTACTCGCTCCGGTACTCTCATCGAGGTTCCAGCATAAAAGTCGGTTGTTTAGTAGCACTCCGGCTCCGGGCGACTGTCGTCTCGACTCACGTGCCGCTCCTTACACTCGCTCGGCTCGTGCTCGTCTTAGCAAACGTTATCTCGAACCCAAAGTCTCGCAGCCGGTTCCTTCGCGAATCTGTGCCGCGCGATTATCTCACATCACGTCACTTGTCCCTGCGGCCCCTTCTTCATTGCGTAAGTACGACACCATTTGTGGTAATTACTGCGATTCGCCTGGCGAGTTGCCGCGACGAGCTGTTACGGCGATACGAGCTCTCGCGGCTCTCGAATTAGCCCGATTATACGTGATGAATGCTCTACTTCGCTCAAGGACCTGACATCGTCGTGTTTGAAAAAGAACCGCGAGAGGATTTGATAAAAATTATAATCGCGTTAACCTCAGTTCAACACTCTTCCAAACTCACGGTATATTATATTTTCGTCAACTCTGTTGAACGGCATATTGTGCCTTGATTTCGGCAATGCCGCAACGATCCCATTGCGGTCGCAAGCAAATAGCGATCGCTTCGGATAATGCGTGTATTTTGCATGCGGACTCGGAGAAAATGAGCGAGCGCCACTAATTAACCATTGGCTAATATTTGATCAGCTTGCTGCGCATATCGGTGATGTCGAGGCGCTTCATTATTCTAGTAATCGAAACCGTATAATGTCGCGACCGTTCGATTGTTTCGCCAAACATCTGCGTTCGCTAACCATACGCATGCCTCCGGCAAATCGCAGTTCTTTTTGCTAAAGTTGATTTAAGCGGCCGATTATGTTGCTCGAAATATCTATTAGCTGTATCTATATGAAGCAGGTTCGAGTATATAGAGCAGAAGTTCATTGATTCAATTAGGATCTTAATTAACGAGGCGTGAAAACGACTTTCCAGCCTTTCCTTAAATTTCAAGAGCAAAAGTAAAAATATAAAATCTCATGGGTACAGAATATTCGATACTCGGTCGATTTCTAAATTTGTTTCGTACTATGATCTGATATAATATTATTTAAAGTTTTCATCTAAGTATATAGCAACTCTCAAATAACTGTTTCAAAACTTGAAGAATATTTCGAGAATGTAATCGATATATGTAATTTCTTTATTGGTATACATATAAATAAAATAAACAAATACAAAAATGTTATCTTAATATCTCTTGAGAAAAAGGACTGATAAAGTGTTTCAATAAACTGATCGCTATATCAATATCTGATGATATTTCGTCAGTTTATTGAAATACTTTTTTCTTAAAGAATCAATAAGGAAATTATGTACATTATTTCTCGAAATGTTCTTCGAGTTTTGAAACAGTTATTTGAGAGCTGCTCAATAATAATACTTGTATATAACAATTAGAAAAATGAAAATTATTTAGATTATTTTTAAAACAATTGAGACTGGCGTGAACCGTATAATATTATTATTTTGATAGTTTAAATAAAATAGAAAACATGAATTCATATTTTCGGTTGAGCGAAACTGGTGGGTCTCAAAAAATTCACAGCAGGCAACGGGTTGCGCATCACTGACCTAAGAATTACGTATAACGATAAGAGGATTAAGAAACACGGAGTCTACGTGTCGCGTACGATAATTTAATATAATGTGTACAGACTATACAATCGATACGATCGAAAATAACTGAAATTAGATCCCTGCGATCACTGATCTACGATACCACGAGAGTTTCCGTTGCCGTACGTGCTCGCCGACAGATTCGCTCAATTTAGCGATGTCTCGGCTACCCCGCCAGGATATCGACGTTGTATAGACCGTATTAAAAATTGCAACGCTTCGTCGCCGCCGTTGATAATTATTACAGAAGGGTTTTCACCAGGAAGTCGGTCGACGCGCTGTCGATGAATATTCACGCGGTACGTCAGACGTCACAGTGGATGGAGTCTACAAATGGATCCATCTGCGTCGTAATCTCCCGGTCAACTTAGAGGAAACTGACAGTTTTATTGAAACTAAACACGTCGTACGCTAAAAGCGAATAATCGGACAATTTCTCAAATGCCATTACCGCTTTAAATTGCCGCGGTGAAGAGTATAGCAAGTCTTAAAATAAATGGAGAAAGGAATCATCCTGAAATCGTTGAAAGAACATATCGCTCTTGAACTTTATTTGAACTTTACGTTTTGTAATGTACCTCGAGATAAACGCTCATCTGACACTTGCACGCATTTAATTATAGTTTAATCCACTTGAGAGCCCGTTTAATTCCTCTATTCAATTTCGAGTTAATCCTAATTTAATTTCAAATATCTCACTCCAATCTAATCCCAATTTTTGGTTATAAGTCTACTCCAATCAAACTCCCATTTAGTTCGACTTTATTAATCAGCCTTAATATGTATATAGGCGCGTGTGATATCGATCCAATCCTAACTACAATTTCACATCCGTCGGTTTGTCGTCGACTAATTGAAAAGTTGACACGATAACCCAGATCGCGAGGCCCATATCGATACACTTTCACAATCGCGAAGATCTTTGCGCTTTCCGGGACCGGGCGATCTTACTAATTCCCGTTTGAGTGCTTGGCCCAACGCCAGCGAGAATCTGTTTGTACACACACACACATATGAAAGGAGAGAGAAAAAGAGAAAGAAAGAGAGAATGAAAGAGGAAAATCACGATCGATCGACGGATCGAGAGACCAAATGGGAACCGTGCGGATCTATATAATCGGAAAATTTATGTTAAATTTAACATATATCACATGCGTCTCAAACAGTCCTCTTAATTTTTGGTGTTAGTTTAATACAATACAAGATAAATGTTAACAAGCAATACAAATATTATGTAAAAAATTAACACAGAAAATGTTACACAATTTGAAAACGAATTATAAAAGCAATAAAATGCTTCAATATAATTAACATTTATAATATGTTAACACATATATTTTATTCATTTAAAAAATTTAAAAAATTACATTATTTTTCATGTTATTTTTTCATTTACACATAAATTGTGTTATGTTAACACTAAGAAATGTTGAATTCAATTTATTAATTTAATACAAAATATTCAAATAACAATTACATTAGGTTAAATTATCACTCGAATATGTTAAAAATTCAAAACAAAAATTTTAACAAAGATCGATCAAAGTTTAAAAAAATGTATTAACATAAATACAAAATGTTTTCTACTGTGCATTTCTCATGCGGAAAAAGTAATTCTACGTCGGAGAATGGAGAACGCAGATCGACTACGATGGCACGAAGAATCATGGAATTGTGTAACGCTTGGCACGCGCCCGTCTCCTTACTTGTGAATGCAAAACGATTCTGATCGTCGAGAATCGTAAATTGCGTGCCGTGCCAGATAAATCGTTCCGAGTATGATTTGCGTCGTGATCGTCCTTACAAGATCGGTTATTATCGTCATTATGCGGCGAGCACGCTATAATTATGCCGCGATCTTCTGACGTTCACGCGTTCGCCGATCGAAGAGTCACGCAACTGAAAACGGAGCGATATTGGCGCTAATTATCGCTATTGATTATTGAAACATGCTTAATCCACGACAGACATTGAAGACATAGAAAAAGAGAGGCTCGAGAAAACGCTCCAGGTCATTGAACAATGTCTCCCGATATTGTTCGCCAGCTGTTAGACGTGCATAAATACTGGCAGCGTAACGCCGTGGAAACCGTTGCGGCGGTACGTTACGCCGCATAAAACGATGTTTAACGACCGTTACGCTGCAAACGAACCTCAAAGATCGCTTGATTCATGTACGCTCCGAGTACATTGGACGAAGTCGAGTGGAGGGAATGGTGTTCGCGGCTAAGACGGGACGGTAACGCGAATTTTCCTGTCAACGGCTCGGAACCAGACTAACCACAGGGTCTTTTACATTAAAGCATTGCGCCTAACGTAACGTCGTTGTTCTAATTGCTTATGTCCATATTCAGCAATGTAAATTAATTTTAATCTCGGTTCAACTTACACTTTATATTATTATAATTCTTAGAAAAGATAACTAATAAATTAAATCGAGATTAAACTTAATCTATATTTGTAGAAACGGATATTAATTGTTTTTAAAATCTTAAATGAGTTCTTACAATCTCAAGACGTCGTTATTCTAAGATGTCGCTGCATATTTGTGTCTATTTCCACCAATATAAATCAACTTGAATTTCAGTTTAACTTACTTTTTATTTTCTTCTAATTGCTAGAAAAGACAAAGAATTAGTTAAATCAAAATTAATGTACATTTGAAGATAAAATCTCAAAACGTTAAGTCTCTCGTTTTTTTTAGTGATCAGGGGAACCGTTTTCTTTTCAAGTGAGCCAATTGTATACGCGTTAAACTAAGCGAGCAGCGGAATATAACTAGCGCAGGTAGCATCGAAAGTTATCGTCACGTTTGACGATGTGGATCTGCGGCTCTTACTTCCCACATCTGTCGGCTGATCAACCGCCGTTAGAAATTAACTTTGGATGCGTCGCCGGTGCAATCCGCTCGCGAACTACTCGCTTTCCCATCAACCGAAAGGAAAAAAAAGTCGATTGCGTTTTCCATCGCACCGCGTGCCGTCACGGCAGCATTTTCGTCCTACTTCCTCGTAACGGGCTTCTGAGTTCCGCTGGAAAGTCTTTAAATTGGATAAACAACAAATCAGAGAAATGTAGTAGAAATCAAATAAGATCATTACAGACAACTGAGAGGTTTTTTGCAGCCTCGACACCGATGCGCCTGGTTGGTGTCTCGTGCGTGTAATAGGCTGTGGAATTATCACCTTAACATTGAAAATGACTCTAGAAATCTGGGTAAAAATATCTCAGACAGATGTGTGGTTCATCACTGGGTGACTTTCGTATCTCCGACTTTTTTTTCACGACAGTCGTCTGGCCGGCTGGTCGAGCGAGTAGAAAATAAGGAAACACGTTCGGCGTCCCGCGAGAAAGAGGGTGTATTTTTAGTAGCTCATTCAAATTGTACACCCTCTCCGGAGATCTGTCAGGCTCGCTGTTGTTTATAATCTCGTAATTTCCGCGCTTGTGAACAATCTCCGATTTAAAAATACGTTTCGCCAGGATCTGCATTAGTTAAATGCATGGAAAACGACAGACATAGGGTCTTAAATCCTAAGTCGATTGATAGGAGAGATGTTTACCACTATTGAATGCAAGTACTCCGTAAGTGAGAGAGCTGGTCCCTCGTTCGAGGTCTGGAATATGAACGGAGTATCAAAGCGGATTTGCCAAAGGACCTCGGCAGCCGGCGAACTAGGTGCCGAAAGACTTAAAGCGAGCCGACAGCCTGAGACGAGAGGATCCGTCGTGGAGGAAGGGTCCGAAAACGCAAGAGAGGCAAGGAGATAGAGAGAGAGAAAGAGAGAAGGAGCGCGAAAGCGTTGATGCCAGGGCTATGCCCGCCAGCGAGTGCAAAGTGCTAAGTTCCTCGTGGTCGCAAGGCAAGGGTGGAGTCCGTTATTAATGCGGGCCTAGGTCACGGGCGGCGGAATGTCTCCTCGGCTGGTAGCCGCGGCGGGTTAGTTCGTAAGAAGGCCAGTGGCCGCGCTTTCGCGCTCACTATAAATAATCGTGTGCGCGGGTATGTCCAAGTATAGCCTGTTGGGAGTGTGCCAGCCTCAGCGAGGAGGCCTCAGCTATTTTTGCGGGCTGTCGCTGCCACCAGCGTGCGCTACAACGCGCGACGGACACTCCGATCGGGACTGCCGATCCGGAGATGGCCCCGCGGTCTCTCCCTCCTGATAGATTGTCTATCGACGCGCATATCGTGGATCCCCTTTGACCTTCCTATTCCTTCCCCTCTTCTTCCACCTCCTCATTCCGATATGCCGTCTCTCTTCTATCGTTTGAGATCTTTCTCTCGCTGTGACCTTGAGTGGGACCGAGCTGTCAGGTTGATTATGTCAATGCCGGGTTCTCGCGGATTACGTGATCCGTAAGGCGGAACAGGCGAGACCGGGTGAGAAAAGCTGATGGGAAGGATGGAAGAAGGGGAATTGCCGGTTTTGGCAACTTGGATTCACGTGCCGGTTTCACGGTCAACCAAGAAACGAGGACTCCGTGACTCGATTAATATGCGGATGACTCGTGCTGCATGGTTTTGCGCGTTACCGGATGCACACCGGGTGCGCGGATATTTTTATACCGGCTCTTGAATTCTCATGTTGAATTGCGAAAAACTCGAGCGATGGACGATGCGTCTTGAATAGCAGACGATGCTCTGATGAGAAATGTACTCTCTAAATCGGAATCAGTGAAATTTTATTTATTTCAGTGTTCTACTTATAACTATATCAATCAGTGACATATGTCACTGTTTTGCAGTGATAATACATTGAGTCCAATCAATGAGAGCATCCCTGTTAATCAGAATCACTAAAAGACAGTGAATGGTCACTGATGATCACTGCTACAAGTGAAACACTGAAATAAATAAGATTTCACTTATTCTGCTTTAAAAATAAATATTACAGATATTAACAATAGCGTTGACCTGATAGCTGATAAGACGAAATTGATTGAGAGAAGTGACGAATTGATTGCGTCAAGAACTAGTTATCAATAGATATTAGTGTTTCGCTCCAGGAAGAAAAGAAACGCGAAACTTGCAATTATAGAAAGCTCAAGAACTCGAGTTGCTCTCTCTCTCTCTCTCTCTCTCTCTCTCTCTCTGTAGCCATTCATATTATCATAATCTTTACATAATATATCCAGAAAACGTTATTGCAATCTTCTGGAAAAGATCTTCAATTTTCGAAAATGTTTTATCAAAAGAATTATTATGTCTTAAAAATATTTTCTTTAATGTTTTAGTCTTAAAATGTAATATAAATAATTTAAAATATTTTTGAGACATTAGTTTAAGATTTATTTTTGTCTTTAGACATATGTAATTTTAGTTATTAATACAACTTATGTTGTAATATAATTTTAAGAAAAACAATATTTCAAGTTTGAAAATTTTAATGCAAAAATCTAAATGCATCTAAAAATCGATAAAATAAGACATAACAAGATTACACTATTTAAAATTGCAAAAATGTTCAAAAAATCGTGATATTGAAAGTTCCGGAATTTTAAATTTCGGGATTTCGAATTTTAATTTATTTGTTGATAAGATAAATAAATTAAAATTGCTATTAAAACTAATTTTATGGAACAGTCTTTTACTCATATGTATAATTATCTAATACATAAAGTATTTTATATAATGTGAGCATAGATAAATGATTCTATAATGAGCTTCTTCAATAATGATTTCAGAGTACAAATATAACAAAAAATTCATATATACATTATACGTCAATTCGCGATTCAATTATCGAGATATAGATAATTTTAATATCACAACAGACAAAAAGGATATATAAGTTTTAGTAAATTTTATTAGTAAATTTTTATTAGTAAATTTGATTATTTCATATAATTTTATTAAGTAGATATTGATTCAATCTAACCAACTCGGATTAGCTCGATCAATCGATTAAATTTAAGTATAATCAACTGTAAGACTTGAGGTTGTTTTTTATTGCTGCACTAGACTTTTCTTTTTCACTTTCACCAAATTTCAAACATACAATATATCTATTTCACTTTAAGTACGTGTATAGAAAGTGTACACTAGTTCAGCTATAAAAAAGTAAATCTCTAAAATTGATCGTGATTATTTTGTTTTTCTTGCCCATTTTCTACATAATTTATTTATGTAAAATGTAATACTTTAAATTAATAATTAATTTTTTAATTAAAATAATTTTAAAAATATTAAAATAAAGCGCCAATTAATTTATTTAAATTTAATGAAGTCTTGAAGAAAGTAATATAATTAGAAGAATAATATTCACTTAATAAAATTATAAAATAATAAAATTCACTAATAAAAATATTATATATTATCTATAGTACTCGTGTAACGTTACTCTGTCACGTCCGTCGCTTCAAATCTCCCGCTTTCGCTTGGACGTATACTCCATTCGTCATAACACCTTCCAGCGCCGCGTGCAGTCGTGCAATTGTCTAAGCGACGTACAGCCAGTCCAGATCGCGTCTATCTCTGTGTCTGCGTCGATCAAGGACCGTAATCCCTTGTTTACATCCGTTTACTCCGGGAATAAGAGTCGGCCCATTCCAGAGATCCTGGAATCTGGACAAGTTTTACCGGGTGCACATAGAATCATCCGTCGCGCAAACGCGTTGTCGGCGTTAAAGGGCGCTGTCGCGAGCTGGTGTGAGCTGGTCAGTGTGTGCGTGTGAGAAAGAGAGAGAGAGAGAGAGAAAGACGGTCGCGTATCGTCGGACCGCGAGTGATTTTGGGTGACGTGAGGTTCGTGCGGATCGTCTGGAGTGGGCTCTCAATTTTTGTATCTGCATCACGGGTAACGACACGCAGTACGTCCGTCCGCGGTGACACCGCGACGCATCATCGAGTAAGTCCCAAAACGGGGTGGGTCCATCGGCCGGACGGCGGCAGCGGCGGCGTCGTTGTCGTCATCATCAACGTCGCCGTCGATCTTGCTTTGGTCGTCGCCGCCGCCGCCGCCGATTTGGCACGCGACTTGTCAATGAAAATTGATCCCGAATTA
>QKQZ01037464.1:0-12169 GCA_003595255.1 Solenopsis fugax
TAACATATTAAAAGCTCGTCAAGATCGGAGGTGGACACCTCGGATCGGTTCCTTGTAAGTAATCTATTATGTCTTTTGCGTCGCGTGTTAAGTCCGCTATGATCGCTCTTATTAATATAAAATGCTCATGTATAATGCTGTGGCGTTCGTTATTTAATAATTGCTCTCTTAATTTCTTTGTTACGTTCGCGAGGAGATATTCATTATTTTGTATTGTCGTCTCAGTATTGTTGATGTATTGTGTGCTATCGTCTGTTGCAGTATTTTGATCTGATTTTTTATTGCGTATCGTGTCGTTTGTTGTTCGTCCTGTAGTGACGTCAGTTATTCGTTAATGAGTTTCTCGTCGTTCGCGTCCATCGTTCCGAAAAGCGATTTGGCTATGGTTCCTATTCCGTCGACAAGTCCTCGTTTCTGTATTTTTGCTGATTCGCACATAGAGTTAATTTTTCTTATCTCCTTATTTATTTCTTCATAATCTTCTTTTGTGATCTGGTATAGATTTAGGCATGTCTCTATTTCCGTAATCGCGATTAGCTGGCACATGCTCTTCGTTTTCTGTGTATATGCTCTTAATTGTTCTAATCTTCTTGTTAGTGCTGTCATATTTATTTGTACGATTAGTGTCCAGGAGACTTCTAGTGGATGCAATTTTCCTATTTCCTCATAGTATATTCCCGGATGATTAGTGAATTTTTCAACTTCGTACAGCTTGCTGGCCTGCAGGTTTTCTGTTTCTTCTAGTCGCACGGTGCTTAGTTCTGCTCTCTCTACGTGTGTCCATATAATATAACACCTGCAATCAACCGGTTTTCTATTACATGGTGTTTTTTTTCTTGATAATTCTATTTTATTCAGCGAATTCTTCTTAACTTTGCTTATACTGTCTTTATATTTTATTCAGTTGGCTGTCGTCTGTTCGTCGGTTATCTTTTCTGTGCGTTACCTTTGTCCGTGAAGTATGCGCTTTTTGGATTCCTTTGTTTTTAAAAGTTTGGTGTTATCAGGGAAGGATCCTGGATCCGATATCGAGGGCGATAATTTGAACATTTTTCGCGAGAATTTGGATTCATCCGATGATTCTGATTTTTAGGCTTTTCCGGAACCAAATGTGGTTCCTGAACATCAGTCGTCTGCTGATCAGTCGAATGCTGGTCCCTGCATTCGGCAGAGACGGTTTTGCTAGGTAACTATCTCTGAGTCGCTCGTTCCTCCGATTTTTCGGAGGGTTTCGGTAAGTTTTTCTTCGTGCTATATTCTTTTATATTTCTCTTTTCTTTGACGTTGAGTATTTTTGCTCCTACTATCAGGTTTTCTCACCTGATGTCGCTTTCTTCTGATAAAAGATATGTCTTGCTAATTCAGCTTCTGATTATCTTTTTTCTCCACTGTCTCTGCTCTTCATTTCTTCTTAGTCTTCTCTCCACTGTCATACCGTCGTTTCGTGGTCTTCGGAGACAATAAATTTTTGTTTTAAGAAGTGAAAATGTATTTCCTGCTACCAGGTTCTCCGAACGTGGTTGAGGCGGTCGCTATGGGCGACGTCGGGGAAGAGTATGACGTGGAATTCAAGATTCTCGACGTACATTTTGCGGCTGCACTTCCTGACATGGGGGATGATCTCGAGTTACCAGATCTTCCGGCCTTCGTAAATGACTTTGATGATTTCGATGTGGCGGCCGATGAGGTCGAGGATATTGTACGTCTTTATGATCCCGCCGATGATTCTTCTTCTGAAGGGGCGACGAAGGGTTGGATGCTGACCCCCCTCTGATGAGGAATTTGAGGACTTGGGTCGGCATTTTTGGCTCGGCGTGATCCCCGCGAACGTTAATCTCGCGAACATGCATGTTTCTGACATGGAGGGGGAAGAGGGAGAGTAGTGTGCCTAATCGTTCGACTTGATTTCATATGTAGTGTAGTTTTAGTGTAGTTTTAGTGTAATAATTGACTTTATTGTGGTTTTCTCCTCCCTCTGGACTGTTTTCTCCCCGGACTTTCTTCCCCTCTTCCATTTCTGATTGGTTGCCTTCATTTCCCTCGGTGAGTTTTATTATTTATTTTATTTCACTTACTTTGTTGTCTACCCCTTGTATATGTATATATTTATTTCTGTATATATTTTCATATATTTGTATATATTTACCTATGTTTATTTCGTGTATAAATGTATATATTTATTTCTATTTACTAGCATGTTGCTCTTTCGCGTGCCGTTTTTTTTCTTCTTCTATAAATACTTTTAATCTGTTTGCGTGTGTAAGGAGCTTCCTCCGCCCCTTTTTGATCGTATAGTTGACATCAGAGTTTTTTTTTATAATAGTGTACGGTCCGGTCCATAGTGCGTCGAGCTTTTTTGATCTTCCGCGTCGGAGCGTTTCGTCAAACCGTAGTATTTTGTCTCCTATCTTAAATTTTATTTCTTTTGCTTTTTTATCTTGATATTCCTTGGCCTTCTGTTTCTCCCCCTTCAAGTGTTCTCTGGCGATCTGGTTAATCGCCCTTAATCGTTCTCGTAGTTCTTTAGCGTAGTTCTCGTAGGAATAGGTGAGTTTCGGAGGGGTAGTTAGAGCCGACGGTAGGATGACTTGACGTCCGTAGAGTAGTTCGAATGGTGTGTACCCGGTTGCTGTGTGCGGAGTAATATTGAATGCAAAGACTGCGTAGGGGATCCAGTCGTCCCAGTCTGCCTGGTCTTGGTTGATGTAGTGACGCAGGTATTCGGTAAACGTTTTATGTGTTCGCTCTAAAGCTCCGTTGCTCTCCGGATGGTACGCGGTTGTTTGAATTTTTTCGATCCTCAGCAATTTGCACACGTCCTTGAATATCTCACTGACGAAATTAGTCCCTTGGTCTGTTAATATTTTTTCGGGTATTCCATGCTCGAGTATTATTTTTATTAAATTCTTTGGCGACAGTATTGGCTTCCTGATTTCGTATCGGAATAGCCTTACAGAATTTTGTCAGGCAATCCTGAAAGGTTAACAGATATTTATTATTGTTGTCGGTTACCGTTAGCGGTCCGACGATATCAAGGACGCATTTCTCGAAAGGGCCCTCCGGCGTATCCATAATTATTAGGGGCGCTTTTCCTCTGACTTTAAGTAGTAGTAGCAGTAATTTATTTTTTGGCAGAGTTCACATTTCGAAATATATTTTTCTACATCCGTGGTTATTCTTGGCCACGTGTAGCGTTCTCTGATTCTTTTTAAAGTGCGATCTATTCCTTGATGTCCTCCTATCGGTGCATCGTGGTATTCGTAGAGGATTCTTTTTCTCTCTTCCTCGTTGTCGATTCTTATCGACGCGTTCTCGCTCTCTTCCTTCTCCTCTTCTCCGTCATTCGTCGCATTGACGGTGGCGATCACGTTACGACTTAGCGCGTCCGCGTTGGCGTTAACCTTCCCGGGCTTATATAATATGTCATAATCGTATTCCTCTAGTTTTAATCTCCAGCGTATTAATCGTGAACCTGGATCGTTCACGCTAAATAACCATGTCAATGGTTTATCGTCGGTTATTATTTTGAATTTTGTTCCGTAAATGTACGGCCCAAAATGTTTCACGGCCCATACGATGGCCAATAGTTCCTTTTCAGTGGTGCTGTAATTTTTTTCAGCGCGCGATAGCACGCGGCTTGCGTACGCGATCGGGTGATCCTGACCTATCATACCTTGCGATAGCACGGCTCCGATGGCGTAATCCGATGCGTCAGTCGTGACGATGAATTCTTGCTCGAAGTTAGGATACGTCAAGACAGGCGCGGTGGTTAATTTGATTTTTAATGTCTCGAACGCCTTTTGCTGTTCGGGCGTCCACATAAACTTTTCTTCCTTTATTGTTAATTTGGTTAATGGTCGAGCAATTCTCGAAAAATCTTCGATGAACTTCCGATAATATCCGGCTAAGCCTAAAGATTGTATATCCTTTACATTCTTTGGCACGGGGAATTTATTTATTGCGTTTAGTTTCGTTGGTTCGGGCAAGATCCCTTTTTCTGTGGTAATATGGCCCAAATAAATTACTTCTTTTCGTAGGAAGTCGTATTTTTCGGATTGCAGCTGTAATTCGTTTTTTCGTAATCGCTCAAACACTTCTGTCAACCTCCTGTTGTGTTCCTTCAGGCTAGGGGCGTATATTACAATATCGTCTAGGTAGACTAGACATTGTAGCCCTTGTACTCCGGCTAATATTGTGTTCATTAATCGCTGAAATGTCGCGGGCGCATTTTTAAGTCCAAACGGCATACGATTGAATTCGTAGTGGCCGTAGGGTGTGGAGAACGCAGTTTTTTGTTTATCCTTTTCGGCCATTGGTATTTGGTGATAGCCGGAGGCAAGATCGAGTGTGGTGAAATATTTTGCGCTACCTAATTGATCCAGTATGTCCGTTATATTTGGTATAGGGAACAAGTCTCCTACAGTCCGATCATTTAATTTCCTAAAATCTACTACGATTCGGAGCTTGGGTTTACCAGAGGCATCGGCCTTTTTGGGGACCAACAGTAGGGGCATGTTCCACTGGCTGTTGCTGGGCCGTATGATTTTTTGTCTTAGCATTTCTTCTATTTGCTTATTCACCTTATGTTTATGCTTTTCGGGTAGCCTGTATGGCCGTACGCTCACACTCGTGGTGTCGGCTTTCGTCGTTATTTCATGCATCACGCCGCTCGTGCACGACAGTGGTTGTCCATCGAGATGGAACACATCGCTGTACTCCTCACATAGCGATATCAAAGCCTTTTTCTCTTCGTGATTGAGATGGGCTACGCGTAAGAGATCTCGAACTCTTTCATAGCGCGAGATTTTAACTTCCTCATCTTTCATTATAGCGTTCACGGGCAACTCTTCCGGTTTTATCAATTCTTCGATTTCCACGTGTAGGATTCTGAGCTGACTCTCGTGACTCGTTGTGTTCAGAATGCTCACGGGGCAACGAAATTCGCGGTGCTCTAGTAGACAGCTCCCGATAAATACTCCAGGTGACGGCTCCTAGGATTGCGTCACGTCTATCACATTTCGCTCGACTGTTACTTGCACGATTGTTTCGCTTCTTGGCTGCAAAGTTAATTTTTTAAATGGGTGTAACTTCAACTGATTATTTCTGATTTTGATTTGCTTGGTGCGATAATCACAAGAGTCTACGTGCGATTGAATAAAATCGGCTCCTAATATACCGTCGTATTCGAGCGATGTGTCGTCTCGCGTTACATAGAACGGGTGTGTAATTTCGCGATCCTTCGTCGCGTATACCTTGCCTATAGTCGACATGGCATGTCCCGTGATCCCGGTGAGTGTTAATTTTTCCTCGTGTAATAATGCGTTTGCTTTGAAATTTTTCATCGTTATCATGGAGATTACGGCTCTTGTATCGTATAGCAAATCAACTTTATTTCGCGTTGTTTCGATAATCGGTAACATAACTAAATCTAAGGTAGTGTCCGTTGTCATCTCCCTTTTCATGTGTGCAATTCTATATTCGGAGATGGGCCGTACTCGACGTGTAGCCACCTCTTTATCTTCGTCGCTTTCGACAGTATCTGATTTTTCGTCTCGCTTGCGGCTGTCTGTGCCGGTGACTCTTCCATTATAATTGCGTCGGGCTGTTTGATTCGCGCTGACTCCTTGTCGCGTTACATCTTCGTTAGCGGATCGGCCGTGCAACGACCAGCATTTGTCGCGTACGTGCCCGGTTTTTTTACAATGTTGACAAAATTTGCTTACAGTGTTCACTCGAGAGGTTCCTTCTGCTCTCGGTAGCACGAACTTGCTGCGGCAGTCCCGTGCATAGTGCCCCGTTCGTCCGCATCTGTGGCATAGGGGATTCGAATTTCTCGTTAATCGGGCGTCAGCCGCTTTTGGTTTAAATTGGTAGTTCGCCCCCTTGACCTTCTCCTCTGCGCTGGCTCCAGCCGTGGCTTCCTATAGTGTGCGGCATTTTTGCGAACGCACGATTAACCGTATTTCCTCGTGTAGCCCGTGTTGAAAGTTATGTGCTTGTAACTTGATTATCTTCAGTATCGTGTTGGTGTGCGAGCCTCTTCTTCCATGGCTTTCATGGCTTCATACAATTCCAATGCTAATGAGTCGACTCGTCGGCCGAAATCTTGAGCACTTTCTCCGTGCTTTTGCTTTAGCGAATTAAATTCAACTTGCAAGTAGTTCGTGCACCGCTTGCTGAGATATTCTTTTTCGAGCGCATCCTTTAATTGCTCGTAATCGCGAATGTCGCGAGTTTGGAAGTCGAGCATCGCCTTACCCTTGAGCTTCGTACATAGGATGGCTTCTAGTAGGACTGACTCGTTTAGGGGGTCGATATTTTTTATCGCGAAACTGCTTGCATTTGAAAATTCTCGGACACGCGTGCGCGAGGTATCGTCAAATTCCGGTATCATATCGCGTGCTTCCTTCAATCGAATGTAAACCGGAGTATACTTCAGTATACTTCAGTCCGATTTCGAACGTCGTCGTGTGAACGCCCGTATGACACGTCGGCGCCGTAGCTTACACGCTCACGGCCTCTGCGTTCCTGACTCGAGGGCGTTCAGGTGGGTGCGCAAGTTGTGCCCGTATTTGTTCCACTACGCGATCTTGTCGAACTCGGTAGTAGCTCAGGTCGCGTAGGAGTTCCTCTAGTACAGAGGATTCACCTGCTTCGGCTAGTGTATTTTTCGGGTGTTCGGTGGGTCCGCGACGATGGGTGAATTCGGTGGATTCATTTCCCGGATCCTCGTTGGTATGCTGGGTTCCTTGCGGCATATTGCCTCCACCCTGTGCCATTCTATTTGCTAATTTAAATTTCCTCGGGATTGAAGATCTGGCTCTCGTACGACGTCAGCGAGAAATCGCGCCGAAGGTTCACGTTGCTCGGCGTTCGGCTAAGATATGGTCTGGCTCGTCTGTCCGTCGCGATTAAGCTCGGATCTAGGTTGTCGAAGGGGAATTCGCATTCGGTTACGACGTTTACGGGTGAGGCTTCCTCGCTGTCACTAGGCTCTCGCGATTCAATTACCCCGTCTACCTGCGATATTATCTCCTCTAAAGCGTCGGTCGCGATCTGCACGGGAGTTCTCGGGCTCGAATTGAGCGTGCGTCGCGCCGTGTCGCTAAGTAACCACGATTTGTTCGGAGAAGGCGTATTCGAAGGGTCAGACATTCGCTTCGCGGATTATACTAGTACAATCTCGACTTACAGTACGAAGAACAGCATTTTGCTCTCGGCTCGCCTTGCTCGGTTTCTCCTTGAAGGCTGCGTTTCTGCCGGCTGTTACGGTTGTCGTCCTTGTCGCTGGGCTCGTTAGGTTCGTAGGGCTGCTTGTCGGCACCTCTGGTCCTTGCAATCCCTCCGGTGACTCCGGTGACACGTTGGCCGCTGGATAGGTAATCTCCTTCTCGCGTGTGTTCCCAGGGTAGCCTCTGGCGGCGAGGCTGGGGTCGTCTCCGGACTCCTTTCAGGCTGCACTGGTCGCGGTGGACCTCGGCAGTCGCAGCTTCGTCAGGATCCCACTTCTGACACCAATTTTGTTGTACCGGCGAGTGCAACAAAATACTTTTCTGAGTTCGTTCCGCCCAAAGGGTTGGGACCCACGAGGTATAGGCTGTTGAAAGGGTGCGTAGTAGGAGAAAGGGCACTCGGCCTTGAAGTTCAGTGTCAATTTATTCCCTTACTACAATACTTCGTCTCGTGGCTTAGTAATTAGTCGTGTGTAGTAGTGATATTCGATCTGGTTACCAGTGACTCTCGTCCCGGCCGTACTTCCACTTGCGTTTATGGTTAAAGAACTCCTCCTTTCGGCGACTTGTCCGCCGAATTTATAATACTGATTGACTGCTAAGGAGGGGCATTAGTCGATATGCCCATATATGATCATTGCGTGATCATCAATCGCGCGGTCAATCGCGCGAGGTGTTGGGTTACTCGCGCGATTGCAAATATTGCAATCTTGCATTACTGCTGCGTGTTCGTTGCCAGACGGGAATGCAAGATACTTAATGTAGCTATTCGGGCTACAACATAAGCATAAATCTAATTCGATCTAGTCTGTATAAATTTATCATCATATGTTTCATCATACTTAAACGATCACATCTGGAGCTGTGATGATTTATGACATTTTCAAAAATTGGTATCTTTTAAAAGATGGCAAATATCTACGATGTAATGATTGGATTTGGCAAGATGCATCTCAAGCAACAAATAATAAAATGAGCAAAGATTACATTTATCAATACATTACACAAAATCGTGGAACGATTAATGAGAATTCAACAACAGGTTTGTCGTATCGTATTCATGGTGAACATATGCCAAAGATAAAAAAAATGCAATAAAGATGACTGTTGTGTATGTGATTAGGCTTCTTAAATAATCACTCTTGGATATTCCAATTATACGATCTGCTCTTTATTATATGAAATACAAAAAGTTGAATAAATGATCGTCTTAAGCTCAGTCGGAATATCTCTATCTCTACGATAACCCAGATCTGTGACTCTCGCGCCCCCTGCATACGCGTTTCCACCGTGACTCTAACTCTAGCGAACAAAAGTAACTGGACAGACGAAATGGCGCGAAACTAGACTATTACAAATGACTGAGCATCTACTTTACATTCCTTATTTAGAATACTCTAATCTCCTTGGTTTTTGACGATTTGTGCGTAACTTATAACGCTTTTCCAGTTGTCTCTCTTGTGATTGATTGAGATGTGGTGTCTCCTCAAATGGTTTTTCTATTGGAACATCGTCCGCGGCTTGAGGTTCTGCTGCAGGCGTTGACGTCCCCTTTGTCTGGATGCTTGTAGACAGAACAGAGTCATTGTTCCAAGGAGTTAGATTGGGTGTTAACTTATTAAATTCTGATTGAATATCTATCTCTAGTTTCGGAGTTGAGTGCTTAATTAGTTCTCCACAAAATAAGGGATCTATGTGTCATTTAATTACACGATCCTCCATTTCAACTTGATATGATACTGGACTCATTGGTTTCAGTATTCTTCCTAATGATCATTTAGGCTCTTCGAAAATGTCTGGACCCACACTTGTTGACCTGGACTAAACTTGCGTAATTGTATGCTATTATCAAACTGCTCCTTTGCCTTTTCTTGGTTTGATCTTACGCGAGTGTTGACATCCGGACGAATTAAATCAAACAGTGTTCTGATATTCTTTTTCATTATCAATGAAAAGTGCTGGTGCAACACTTGTAGTTGCATGAGGCGTCGATCTGTATTTGATCAAGAACTGGCATAGCAATAGATTTAAGTCCTCCGTGCGATTATCATTTCTGTTCATTACATTCTTGAAGGCGCGAATGAATTTCTCCGCTTCTCCGTTGCTTCTTGGCAAGTACTGCTCGTAGTGTGACGAACCTGATTGTCTTGACAAAACTTTTCGAATTCCCGGGACACAAATTGTGGTCCATTGTCAGTGACAATAGTTTCAGGTAATCCGAATCTGGAAAAACTATCTCTAATGCAATTTATGACTTTATTGGATGCTGTCATCACCTAAATTTTAGATCTCCGGCCATTTTGTGTAAATGTCTACTATTACAAGCCATATGTTTTTCTTATATGAGCTTGCTAATTCCAAATGGATTAATCTCTGCCAAGGTTTTTCCGGATATGATCAATGGTGAAAGGGTATTTCATTCGGATTTTCCCGATGCATTGCACATGAAGAACATGACTTGACCTTGTTCTCTATATCCTTGTCTATGTATGCCCACCGTACATATTGTCATGTTATCAATTTCATTCTCACTACTCCTGGATGAGACTCGTGAAGTTGGCTTAAAACTTTTGAACGTAGACGGGATGAGATTACTACACGAAGACCCCACATGAGTATTCCTTGTTCAATACTGTATTCATGCAAATAAGAAAAATATGGACGTAATGTCTTTGGTAATTGTGATTGTTTCCAACCTTCCTGTACATTAAAGACGCATTACTGTTGACAATATTTCATCCCTAGCTGTAAAATGCTTTACTTGTTTCAATGTGACTGGATGCTCTTCTACAATATTTTTAACTTGAACATCCGTTTCTTCATCTGTTGTCTTGTCGTCTTCTAATGGTATCCTCGAAAGAGCTTCAGCGTTTCCATGGCTGGTTGTATTCCTTTATATAATGTCGTATAAGAATCTACTAAGGAAAAGTGCCCATCTATGTAGTCGACTAGCTACTAACTGATACATCACGTTTTTTTCCCAAAAATGGCAAACAATGGATTGTGATCTGTTATAAGGGTAAACTTGCGTCCGAAGCAGGGACTGGAAATTTTGGTTTCGGTTACGGTTACGGTCAGAGATAATATCCAATTTTCGGTTAAGGTTTCGGTTCCGGTCTGTTGTTTATATGTTAATAAATAGGAATTTTTTAATAAAATATTTATACTTGTATTATTTTTATACATTATCATTTTTATTAAATTTTACAACAGATCAGAACCGAAATCTTAACCGTAACCGTAACCGGAAAAGACCGAAATCCAAACGATTACGGTCACCGTTATCAGCAACAAGACTGGAACCAAAATCGAAACCGAAAATTGGATATAATCTCTGACCATAACCGTAACCGAAACCGAAAATAATTCTTTGGAGAAGTATTATTTCACAAGTATCCAGATGGGAGTGAACGTCCCATTGCATATGCTTCAAAGACGTTGTCAAAGGCAGAAAATAATTATTCACAAATCGAGAAGGAAAGATTAGCGACTGTATTTATAAAAAAGTTTATGCAGTATCTCTTCGGACCAGGGACTGCAATCGAAATGAAATCGCTAAATCCTTAATAAACTTAGCGTAAAAATTTATCAATCCTAGAAACGATTTGACTTCACGAATGTCCTTGGGCTGTCTCATGTTTATAATTACTTCTACTTTGCTCGGATCAGTGCGTATGCCATCAGAACATATTATTTGACCTAAAAACTTGACTCTTTTTTTGAAAAATTCATATTTTTTTTTAGATAATTTGTAATTCCAATCTCTCATTTACTGGAAAACTTGTTTCAATGAATTTAAATGATCTGCGTGTGATTTCCACTACAAATTGTGTCGTCAACATACGAGCCATACATGAGGATTCCTTTCAACATTTTGTCCATCATTTTCTGGAAAATTATCGGTGACGCAGACGTCAACCTAGCTAGCCCCCCCCACTAACAAAAATTTAATAAAAAAATTATATAATGCGCTATTTATGCGCTTTATAAATCCACAAGAAAAAAATTTTGCGCTCATTTTGTTTAGCCAAAAAAAAAAATCTTTGTGGGGGGGGCTCAGTAGGCTGCTAGTGAGCCCCCTCATGGGTTAATAACAATTCCAAAAAATGAAATGTACAGGATTTATGCGCTATTTATGCGCTCTCATATTAGAGTAATTTAGATTTTTGCGCTGCAACCCCTAAAGGACTTCTCTCTTGACGTCAGAGACAAAATCGCCATAAAATGTCTCTAAAATTAAAAGGACCGTTAGAACAATTATGTACGATTAATCTACGATTTACGCGCTTCTATATCCACGCGGTTTCGATTTTTGTGCTTCCATCCTTAAGGGACTTCTCTCTTGACGTCGGAGACAAAATCGCCATAAAATGTCTCTAAAATTAAAAGGACCGTTAGAACAATAACAGTTTGGAAGCAGGATCACGATGATGCGTGGAGATTGACAAAATAGACGTTTGATTTGTATATATATAATTTTACTCGCTCAACAATTATAATTTTCGTGGATTACAATATCAGTACGTGACGGTGTCTTATATGCTGTATATTACAATTTGTATGTTTCCTTTGTAATTTGCTGGAAGCCCCTTTGGCTTTTCCCTACAGTCGTCGTACTCTACCCAAACATTGTCTTGGAAACTCACAGCCGTGAAATGTCCTATAACATTTTTTCTCAGTTTTCTTGTTTGTACTGGTAGCTTAAAAATAATTGCTCCTCTTAAAATAAAATTTCTTGGCATAAATGAGCATTGCATGGTTTTAGGTATTTTCCTCAATTCTACATCAATATCAGTCTTATAAGTGTCATACAATTCTAATATTATGAATAAATCTGCAATAAAATTATTAAATATATAATAATATATAATCAGTAAAAATTGGAGATATTCGACCGTTCATGTAATACATACAAATTGAAATAAGAACGCCTTGTA
>QKQZ01037469.1:0-15033 GCA_003595255.1 Solenopsis fugax
CGGAAATTATATTTAGTTTACGGTATTTATTTCCAATATTAATAAAATTATACTTATCTAACGTATTTTTGCTCAAGAAGAAAGAATCTGGCGGAAAATGTTCTAGAAAATGGCTAGAACCGTTTTAACTTAAGAAAAATAATATTAACCTGTGGTGCGATTTAGGCGACTGGTTGCCTAAATCGTACTATTTAAAGGCTTCTTGAAAATCGTCATTTAAAAATTTATGACAATACATAAAATTCTGAAAAAAATAAATGAAAGGAGAAATGTTGTACTTTTATTATGACGTAAGAAAATTAAAAATATTCCTCATAATTTCTTAGTTATAAGCATTTATATCAAAAGTGGTGCGATTTCGGCAACCTTACCCTAATATGTTTTTGCAGCAACGTGCAAAAACAGATGAACAAAAACAAAGAAATAATTTATGGAATTAGAGAGATATTCGACCGATAATGTATAACATACAAATTGAAACAAGAACGCCTTCTACGGTCAAGCCAGATCTTAGTGCTTTTATAAATTTTACTTGTGTGATTTTTATATACCTTTTTTCAAATTCAACCGACTGCGCGCCGAATTACTTTTCCGGTCATAACACAGCTATAAGTTGAACATGAACAGGTAATATGACATTTATTACACATTTATTAAATTAGAAACGATTTAATAATTGACGATGCTAACTTGCATCTTGATGTTAGACCACTTTTCCCTCCTGAAAAAACTGTAAAGAATTTATTGCGAAAAATATCGTTTATCGAAAAATATAATTTATGGAAGTTATATTTTGGAAAAATATTTCCTGCGTTGTATTATACTTTTTCTTCTTTCTTTACTTTTCCTTAAATTGTATTTATTATGTGCTTTCATTTAACAAATATGACAAATAAGCTTCGGTACAACTTATTTTAACAAGCTTATTACCAATTCAGCGCTCTCTCTCTCTCTCTCTCTCTCTCTCTCTCATTCTGTATAGGTTATACTGCTATACTCTAATGTTTAAGGATACGTTATATGCATCAAACAGCCTTTACGTTTCTCGGCTGCGTTTGCCGCGAGATGATACGTATACACACGCCGAGTGAAGTATGATACGCAAAAGGAAGAGGATGCTTCCGCAGCTGGTAGCAATTAAGCGAGAGCTATAGCTCAATACTATATAGGTCTCTCACGCTTTACATTCGTATGCATGGAAGGCGAATCGGTGGTAGTCCTACGTGCCGCGGGCCAAAGCAAATTGAGGGCTTCGGGCCACGGAGTTCTCCCGCACTCGATCTATCTGTCGCCCCTGCCTCGCATCCCTTCCCTCCCTCGAAGTCCGAGAATTCTCGTTCATAACAACATCGCGTAAAATGGCTCGAGGTGATTGGTAATTTGTGCGAATTCGCGCGACACCTTCAAAACGTATAAATGGCGCGCATAAAAGTGCCACTATCGAACATGGAACATCGAAAACAAAGAAGAAAGGTATGTGATTTTCACTTTATCTCCCGTTACAAATTTTATAAAACAATCGCTCGTTAAAACGCAATTAAAGCATTGCAACGCGTATTCTTTTAAAACTCGATACAAAGAAAGAATTCCTGTGCGAGATAAGGTAAGCTTACCGGTCTGAATAGATAGATCTTTTACTACTTAGCGTTCAGTGAATAAGGTAGTCAAGAATCAGACGCGATTAAATGAATATACGATAAAGAAATTGATCTACCTTCTTTAATTTTATTAGTAAAAATAAAATGTATTTTTGATTTCTATAAAAATTGTCACGTATTAAATTTGTGTGCTCTTAGAAATTTAATGTTATTATTTTTATAAAACAAATGAGATAAAATGATTGAATAAGAAATTGAACTACCTTCATTAATTTTATTCGTAAAAATAAAATGTATTTTTAATTTCTATAAAAATTGTCATGTATTAAATTTGTGTGCTCTTAGAAATTTAATGTTATTATTTTTATAATATAAATGAGATAAAATGATTAAATAAATATAAATTATTAAAAAATTATGAATATTTACTATCTCGTCGTCAAGAAATTATTAAGCATACCAAATAAAATTTTCAATAACTTTTGTAAATAAATGTTACATAGAAAATTATTCATAAAATAATATCAATTTGCTTCTATTTCATTGGCCAATTAGCCTTGGTAATGATCGAGAACATTTAAAGTGCAATCGTGCTCCCTTTTTTTTTTATAGTTACGCTTTCGCCGATTTTACTCTAATATCGGGGAACGTACGCGATGTTAAACAAAATTTTCAGACCGCGATCGCGATAAGGCACGGTTGCAGACTTAATCCATTCTCTTCCGCAGTCTCTGCCGGATCTTTTAAAAGTCAAGCTAGGTTTCAAAACGACTCGTCGCTCGTAAAAAGTACTATCTGTAATCTGGGAGGCCGGGCGATGAAGGCGCTTTCGGAGCGGGTGGCGTTTAGTCGCTTAATCGGACGCTGTCAAAGCGGTCACAGTCGCGCAAAAAGCGAAGGCCGCTCCAACGACTCGATTAAAGTTATGAAAAAGTTTATGATCTCATCCAGCGGCAGGACCTTATGGAAGGATGCTCTTAGCCAGACGCCAGGACATCGCGTGGAAGAAAATTGTCTCTATTGAGTCTACCGAATCGTAGATAACGACTACTGAATGTCAACCAAGAAGATCGTAACGTAAATGCACCGCTGATAGAACATTTAATATAATAGAATTTTGATACACGTGTTCGTTTTTTGTTTAAAAAATACTTCGATAGAATCATGTGCATATTTTTAAAAGAAAATAAAAATTTCTGGGTACTTTGTACATGTAGTTTTTTTTTTCCTAAAAGCATATGATTATTAAATTTAATTAAAAAATTTAATAGAAATTTAAGTGTTATTCTCTTTGGGATTGTTAATCATATAGACTTTTTATTTTTATAGGCGTAATAAATGAATATTTTCATATAAATGGTCGTTGCGATATGTTGGACTATATGTTTACTTTATCTGGGAAATTCATATCTAACTACGATCGTCTGACTCGTAAATTTATCACGACCATTTCGCTCTCTTGTTCACGACGTTTATATTTACTAGCTGAGGTTAAATGCGGATACATTTCGTTCATTCATCGTTTCGCGGGCCGTATGCCGTATATGTATAGAACGCACCAAAAACGATAACATCAGTCGTAGCAGCCAGGGAAAGAGATGCTCGCGTCTCGGATTATTATTCCTGTTCCATTAGCAGGTAATTAAAAGCAATGCGCGCATTTAAACCGGTGATTTAATTTCGAGCAAGAGTCGACGACCGAGCCGCGGTCCCTCCCATTTAAAAAGGATAATTAGCTATCGATTTTACTTTCGTGCCTGTTCGCGGGGAAATCAAGGCGGGGTAGGAAATGAGGAGGAAGCAGGAAGGGATAGGGACAAGAGAACGAAGGTACACTCTCGCTGTACGCCGGGGAATTTTTATTATGCGCTCCATCGGCGCCGTTCTCTTTAGCGGTACGTGCATTTGAAAGCCGATGCCCCGGAGTAAATACCTTACCTTGCCCCGGGGATGAAACTTGGAAGTTCGCCGAGAAACTTTTTCTTTGGTGATGTTGTTTGATAGAAATTAGGAGGGCGGTCGGTCACGTGTTAGAACTTTAATGTCCGGCCCACTCGGGGGACGCGCCCGTTTCACGAAACCTCGATAATCGCTCGGCGATGAAAATAAGTGATTTAAAAAGCCGGTGATAATTGATTTTGCGATATTGGATTCTCAATATATGAAATCGGGAATTGATTTTACATATTTTATATCTATTCCCATTACCGTCGTAATTGCGGGATTTGCAGTAAAAAGGACTTCTTTGACATAAGGATGAATTAATCTTTTGCAATTTACGATTGTACGTCCATTAAGAGCTATTGAAATGAACGAAATACACACTGAAAAAAAGTTGGTTATAACTACCAAATGTATAGTGAAATAGTATCAATTAAATATTTTGTCAATATGACCAAAAATAATTTTATTTTACTAAATGTTTAGTAAGTATTATCAAATCTGGTATAAGTTACTAAATATTTAGAAAAGTAAAATTATTTTTGGTTACATTGACCAAATATTTAATTGATCCTATTTCATTATACATTTGGTAGTTATAACCAGTCTTTTTTTCAGTGCAGAATAAGACAAGAAGTTAATCGTTCTAAAATCGAAGTCTGCATTACACTGAACGAACGATTTTGTTAAAAATACAGATATGAAAATAATTATGTTAGATCATTAAAATAATTACATTGCACTGAAAAAAGGATTTGGTGACTATTATCAAATTTTATAAAGTTACCAAATTTGGTGACTATTATCAAATTTGATAAAGTTACCGAATTTGTAAATAGTTACCAAATCCTTTTTTCAGTGCACTGTAATTATTTTAACGATCCAACACAATTATTTTCCATATCTGTATTTTCAACGAAATCGTTCTTTCCATTTCTTTCAGTGTATAAATTGAATATCCATAGTTTTATGATAAAAATTTTCTACGATTTCACGTTGAAAAAGATATCGGTTTTAAAGAAACAACGTCGAGCTGATGAGAATTTCAAAACCTTTAGACCTTTAATCTGACCATCATATTGAAGGAATTAGCTTCTTGAAGAGAATTACATTCATCCATTTCGCGTGATATTTATCTGCTTAATTAGGAAGTACCTTTCACAGAAAAGATGCGCATACCGAACTTCAGAACGCGCCTCTTTTTCGCTTATATTTTCCGTTGAAATTAAAATTTACAAAAGAATCAAATAAGCATCGGCTGCCTTGAGAAATTTACAATTTCAATGTATCGAAGACCTTAAGTGTCGTATTTTTGGAAAATGCTACACGGAAAGGACGATTTTGTTAAAATTTAATTGGATACAGAGCTGAAAATAATTTTGTTGGACCATCCAAATAATTACATAGGACGTTTAAACTGTTGCTGAAATGTCAAAACTTTTCGCAGCACTGCTCATCACGCTTGAACGTCCTTCATAATTATTTTAATGGTTCAACAAAATTATTTTCAGATTTGTACCTAGTTAAATTTTTAGGTATATCAGCAAAGCCATTCTTGGCGTGTACACGAGCTGCTGTAAATGAGAAACAATTGTTGTCCCGTTACCGAAAAAAAAAGGTCACGTTATTAGCGTGTGAACTCATGCTATTCATTGTCAATTACCATTGATTCGCGGGCAGGTATCCGTAAACATCGAAAATTTTCTCCTCATCGTTCACGTGAGCACTCGATTATCGCCGATAAATAGCCATACAACGTCGATGAACGCGCGCGATACAGGAGTTTCACGTTGGAAGCGCAGCGATTTAAGCGAGAAAGTACGAGCTAGGCCCGACGGGTGACAGCGGATAGGTATCGCGATAGATCGATCGCCGTGTGTGTGTGTGTGTGTGTGTGCGCGTGGCGTACGGAGAGAGCATTTCCGCGACAAAAAGCGCGGGGGTGTGCCTCTCCCGTTCCGGACGAAAGAATTCCATTTGAAGCCGCGGCCGGAGATCGAAGGTATTCTCGATCGGTCCCCCGCCGGTCGACCGGCTGCGGATATCAGGATTGTGCGCGCAGGTAAAGCGTGTCGGGGATTTACCTTCGATTTAATCTGTCTCGTCTATCTCGGCGTCGCCGATGAACGGAACCACGTCCCTCCGGCCGTGGTGAACGATCGTCCGGAGACCGGGGTGGGATTTTGGGCTTCGGAAGACGAACGAAGGACGATAACGTCGGCGACCGTGCCGGGATCACGCCGACAGGTCAGAAACAGAGTGCTCCCAATCAACCAAGGATTTTTTTTTCACCGATTTCCCACCCCGAGGCAACGCGTAAGAGCCCGGATATCCTCGTCGCTAAGTCCCAGTCGCTGTCGAGAGTAACGATCAACCTTCGGTTGGAAAACCCGTCGCGCGATAACTGCCTGAGCGAAGCTCGCCTTTTATAAATTCGACGTTAATTTCGACGCTCGATCTCGCAGCCACTCCTTTAACCCTTTTAATCGCGCTCGTAAAGATTGAGCTATCCCACCATCGGTTTTTCACGGCGATTCCCTTCTTGCCGATTAAAACGCTCCCGTGTTTTGCCAAGGGAATAAGACCCGCATAATTAGGACGAGCTCGACTTTCGATGCCCGCAGAGACGGGCAGATTTATAAATTACGATAATTTATACTGCTTCAATTGTCGTAATAAATTATTAAATCTCGCAGTCTCTAAATTTATGATACCTAACACTTCGTCGAAACAGGAAAATGAAATTCGGCAAATTGCCATATAGTTCTAGACAAATCAAATATTACAAATTACGGATTTAAACACCTATTGCACACACGCACTACTCCTTGATGGTTAACATCGAGTTCGATTTTGAAATGGCATTCACATTACTATTGCAAATTAATGAAACATCGGGACGAATGTCCGGATTAATTTCCCGGCGCATTCAGCAGGTACACATAATCTTACTTTCGCAAAAGCGAGTGAATGGCATGTCCGATGGCATGTCCGATGCCATGTCCGCAGTTAATACGGCAGGTTCACGTGTAAACGGATACGTGGTAAAATGGACAGACGTCCATACGTAACGTATCGAATGACGTCATTATCTGCACGATGTGATCACCATTTCGGCGAACGCGTTAATGCCGGTACATTACTCATTGTCTACGGTGCGACTTCCAACAACGAGAGTTTACAACCCTTTCGATCCTGCTAACGACACGGCGAGATTAAGCGCCCATAGCTTGACAAAGGACAGATAGATCAATTACTCGACGTCTTCAATAATTATAGAATGCGAGATCCTCTTGGTTTATAACAATTATTTATTAACTACAGAATGCGCACATGCGGATGCAAAATATATAAAACATTTTATTTAAATTTCCATTTGTCATTTTATCCATCTGACTATACCGTCGAAATAAACGAAATATCAATAAATAAAAAAATATATATAGAATTTAAACAATGAAATGAATAAATGTATATTTCAAAATCAATAAATCAAATTATTCTTATAACAAAATTAATAAAAACCAAAATTTTTTTTATTAAAAAGAAATTAAAATTGGCTTTAATAGAGACTGTAAAGTTCATTTTTCTCGATGCTTTTTTCGCGCGCACGGACGCGTCCAGATTTTTCGCGTTCGAATAAAACAAAAAGGAATATATATACGATTAAAAAAACGCACACCAAAAGTGTCAACATAACCACCTTCTATAGTGCGTCACGAACGCTAAAGTTTACCAATGGGCTCGATTTGGATTCATAGATTCACTTCGCACCGTTTTTATTTCTTTTTACATTTTTTTTGTTCGCTGCGATATTTGTCGTTGTTCCAGCGAAGCGTCTCGGCAGTAAAAATTCCCAGGATAAAAAAAAAAGAGAGAAAGAAAAATTCTACGAGGACAAAAGAGTCGGCAATAATAAAAATAGTTGTATAGCTGCATTAAAAAGAATCGCATAGAGAATCAAATAAATTCCAACCGTCTTTCCATTGCCTCTTTTTCACTTTTTCCTATCGGTTCTTCTCTCACGGCGAAATTAAATTAAATTTCTCGCAACGCGGCACGGTCGCGTGTCGCGATCTAATTCCGACGATCGTGAAAATCATCCAGTCGCCACTTTCATCCGCCTAATTTCACAATTCGCACTACGGGGGATTTCGCGGTTCCATCGCGCTTCGTCCGCGGTGAGTAGTTCCGGCAGCGTTCATCGGTGTAATCGATTTCGTTCCGCCATCGCGGCGAGAGGGTGGAGAAAGGGTGTCAGTGAGGCGGGAGAACGGGGGAAGGGCGAGAGAGCCTTTGTGCGATTTTCCGCGCACAGCACGCGCGGGAACGCGCTATGCGATAGATCGGCATTTATTGTCAATCGTACCGCATTGCGTACATGTATTCCCAGTCGTTCCCCCTCGATCCCTGCCTCCCCCCTCATCACTCGCGTTCCCTTGACCCCCTTTTCCCCCCTTCATCAGTGAAAAACGGTCCAAAACCCGTGTAAATTCGGATACATGCAAATAGAATCGCGTTCGCTATAGGCGCTCCATGTCAGCTGTATCGTTAGACGTACTTTTTAATGGTTTCCGGAAACTTCGACAGGATCTGGCGTTGTGTATGCAGAACGTCGAAAAGCCAACATCTCTCTTCTATTCATACGAATAATCTGAGACAAAATTTTTCTCGGCGAAAACTTTGAGAGAGAGAGAGAGAGAGAGAGAGAGAGAGAGAGAGAGGCCATCATCCGTCGCAAGTTCTTAATTCTCGAAATTAAATATCTTAGTAATTAAATTTAATTAGACTTCGTCTTAGGACGAGTCCAAATACATTTACATTAAATCTACTTAAATTTAATTCTTGTATAATTACATCATCCATGGTTACTTCACTGAAATTAATTTGCAATTTGTTGAATCACGTCGTAAAACATCGATATGTGCTCCCATGCACTGAAAAAAAAAGACTGGTTATAACTACCAAATGTATATTGAAATAGTATCAATTAAATATTTGGTCAATGTAACCAAAAATAATTTGACTTTTCTAAATATTTAGTAACTTATACTAGATTTGATAATACTTACTAAACATTTAGTAAAATAAAATTATTTTTGGTTATATTGATAAATTATTTCAATGATATTATTTCACTATACATTTGGTAGTTATAACCAGACTTTTTTTCCAGTGTGTTAAAACGACCATCACGTTGTAATTGTCATGATGACATATCGGAAAATACGCGGTCTTCCGGCTACGCGGAGATATTCTTCAACTAAACTTCTGCTTACAACAGTAAACACATCGGATCTGGTATATTTCGTAGACTGTAGAACCCGTCAAACGCATCAGAAACTAGATACGTAGCTTTCCGCAGTTTCTATTAAGCGTTATCTTCGTCTTTGTGTTCCCGGCGATGATCACTGCTAACCGTTAACGTTACCCTAAATGAACACGTGTCTATTACCATCTTGACATTGTGTCTTCGTCTGACATATCATCCACAAGGTACGACTCGAGTTTCAGAAGCTCTCCGTTACATTCGCAACAAGATGAACCGTGTAGTTATCATCGACCACTCAGGTTTACGAGTTCCTAATTAGGTTTATTTCTCCCTTATGCTAATTCTTCGTTTAACGGGACCCATATTCAGCTTTCATTAGAGATAAATTTCGTATAAATGAATTTCCCTTTAATTCGAGTTAGAGGAGAGTTGCCAAAGGTGTACCACTTAAACTACTATTTGTTACATTTCGCATTTGGTACTGTTTTGGATACAAATCAAAGTTTGATATTGTAACTTGATGTTTCAGTAATAACAAATTAATTATAAGCTTTTCTGTAACATACTGCGAAAGGTGCCCAGAAAAAAATAACTATCAAATCAACAATTCATTGTTTCATATACTAATAAGTAAGAATATAAAATCTTCTTGGAAGAATTTGATAATCTTGATCAGATATAATTTGCTTACATGAGGAAACAAAATTTTTTAATGTCTCTTTGAGATTATAAATACTTTCAAGGAGATTTTATATTCTTGCTTATATATGAAACAATGAATTGTTGATTTGATACTAATTTTTTTTCTGTATGTGATTCAGCCTGAATCCGGTCGCCTGAAGCGTACTTATGGTAAAATGATAGCATACACAAAACAAAATGAAACTTGTTATATTTTTGTCTATTATTTATTTCTTATTTACTTTTTATTTTTGTCACTAAATGTTGCTTATATAAAGTAAAAATGTAAAAGATTGAATAGGTACGCTTTAGGAGACCGGTACCTATTCAGCAACTTTCCCCTATCTACATTTGCACTTGTGCATTTAAAATTTGCGCAAGGCGCGTTATTTTCAAATCTCACATAATTTCTGAAGTTTGTAAACTACCATCGATTTTGCGTGCTGCACGTGCACGATGGATTACCTTTATTTCCTTACAATCTCGCGTACGCGAAACCACCGCGCTTTTGATTCTCTCGTTTCCGCAGCGCGGTGTAATTCATACGATGTAATTCACACATTCGATCGTGCAAAAGCAACATTTATCGCGGAGGTCCGTGGTGCATCCGCTTGTATCTCACTGTGGCGACTATCGCCTGGAGTGTTTACAAGCCAGCGCCCACGTACGTGCTCATTTTGGAATGGATGGCCGGCGGCAAGATAATAAGGCAATCCGCGCGTGCGTACACGCATATGAGAGTTACAAGTGTGGGATAGCGATACTCACATGATTTGCTTGAATTACAAATACGCGAACGCATATTTGATAGGACTGAGAATTTATTTCTTCAAGCTCAAATGCGCGCGCTAGAATTACAACTCTGCAGTGTTGTAAACAGAACGAATTACGAGTATATTTTAATAAATCTTGGCACGAAAATAATTTTAGAAGAGTTTATGATAAATTGCAAATGCACAAGTGCAAATTAAATGGGTATCAGAAATTAATTAATCTCGAGGTTATTAAAATAATTCGCATTGCATGTGGAATATATGCGTACTATCTATCTCTGTTCTGTCGATCTTCCATGTTCTTTCATGATAATCACTTGAAAAGGCAGGATTACGATCCCGTATTAATCACTAGACGGTTTTTATACGCCGAAAAAAATGCCTACAAATGCAACAAACTTTGACAAGTCAAAAATATATAAACGAATTTACATCGCGTAGTTGACAAGTATTAAAATACGGGATTAACTGTACTTGTACATATTAATTAAATGCCGTTTATGTCAATTCGTTTCGTTCGATTAGTAAAGTTGAGTTAATGACTAATTAAACCGTTCCGAAAAATGTGTAATCAAAATTCAGTATTGCACGAGAAAATGCATTTCCAACGCGTATCAGATATCCGCGAAAAACGAAATATTACTAATAAATATATCACGTTAATATATCACAACTTTTACTTAAATCATTCGATTCATGTATTATTCGAGCTCTCGATTTGAAAATAATAATAAAATTACATTATTAAAATCAGCAAAAACATGAAAATGCAACGTTAAATATTCCCAAGTATTTAAAGAGCGAATTATATACTCTAAATATCACATTAAAACGCAATAATATATTTTTTCAATATCCTATTGCTATAATTCATATCTTAACTATCCGCAGACTATTCTGAACAATTAATCAGACCCTCTAGGTCGTTGTGGGAAAGTTATGTTTTTCAAAGATAAATTTTTGTGCTCTAAAAAAATCTGAAAAAATTGTGGAATATGCTTTTAACATTCAAGAATATGATATAATTGTATGACAATTATAAAACAGTTATTACTTATTTATACATGTCCAAAGTTTGAGACAGAATCGACTAAATAATTCAAAGTAAAAAAATCGATTGGGTTTTTAAATCCCCACGTGGTTTGTGCGGTTGATTAAATTTATAAATTAATAATAAGTTACGTGAAGTATTTGCCTCGATATAAACGTGCTTAATCCCCTAAAACTTAATTAGTCACGAAAATTAATCGATCGCGTAGTTTCGTAATCTCTAATTTGTAGGGAATGGTCGCATTTCACATCTCCTGGCAACCCTTGCGATCGCGTTCCAAGACGTAATACGATACACGGAATACTCGAGTCTCGCTACGTAAATGATCTTGTTACACACAATGTGCAAAAAAAAGATAAACGTCATTATACGTTAACCAATTCGTTGACCCTATGACTTTTAACAGTTATAAAAGTCAGAAAATGCATATTGAATATATTCTGTTCCCTTTACTTCAAATTATATCGAAAAATAGACTACCGTCAAACAGTCCATTATCATTAGTTTCAGCAAAATAACGATATCTTAAATTTAACATTTATTAAATTTTCTGTGTTCGGGTCGAAAAAGACTCGAACACAATTAGAAGATTATTGAGATAAATAAAATTGTATGATTTCAATAAATCAATAATTTCTTTTATTTTTAAAGAGATATTTAGAGAGCAAAGAATTATGATTATTTTCTTACCTATTAATGTCAATTTTTCTTTTCTTAGAAAGAAAAAAGAAAAATTGACATTAATAAGTGAAGAAAATCGAAGAAAAAAAAATAAGTTGCTCTTCTTTTTTTGAAAGTTTTATTCTTTATGTAAAGAATTTAACAATAAACTTTGTAATTTTTTAAATAATGTAATTAATAAATTATCCGAATTTTTACATTATAAAAAATAAATGAAGCAAGGTGTACGCAACAATTAAAACTTGCTATTGATAATCAGGGTATGTATTCTGTACACGCTTTTTGTACTTAACGAAAGTTGTCGGTGTCGTTGCGCAGCTTTTTTGCCATGTAAAATATTTGCGCAACGACAACTATCGTTAAGAAAAAAAAGCGTGTACAGAATACATACTCTGCTTATAAATTGTAGCAATATACATGTAGAAAACAAAAAGACGGAGCAATAAAAATCAATATCGCCTGAATTATAAAATTAGATAATTAGTGGTATGTATTATATATAAATACAATTCCGTGATATCATTAATTGAATAAAAATGGATCACTTATAATTCGAAAATTACTTCGAGTATTTAGCCACAAATGTGCATCGCGGTCCTTGCACGAGCAGAAACTCTTTCTGGATGATACCACAAATCGTCTCGCTCTTTCGGGCGAATCGAAAGCTCGTTCCAAAATTTCGTTCGCGAGAACGTGATTTCGGTGAGAAAGAGAGAGGAGAGAGGAGAGAATGAGAAAGAGGATTGGCAACGATAGTCACGTTCGCAAGGAGAGTTCGATGTTCGTACTCTCGCACTCGTGGTGTTCTCATCCCGTTCGCGTACGCTTTACGACGCTTGGACCATCGGCGAGAACCACGAAAACCGGCGTTATCCACGCAACAATGGTTTATCCATCGGCGGTTCCCCTGTCAACAAGCACGAGTCGTGAAAAGTCAATTTACGGGGCACACTCGCGCGCGCGCACGTTTCTTTCATTGTTCCCGTCATCGATTCCGCAATCTCCGGATATCTTCACGTTTCTCTCCTCCACCATAAAGTGATACTCGTTCCGGATGCTTGGCTGTCGCCGATATTTTTTCGCGAAATATTACAGAAGAAACGAATCACTGGTGCGCGTAGGTCATTCTGAAATATATTGGGATCGTATTTTAATAAAAAGTAATATGAAAAATAGACTTGGATAGCGATCGACGCATTTTCAGGATGAAATTTTTAAGACAGCTCTGATTTATAATGTTTTTAAATACTGTGAATTTATCTTTATATCTTTCGTGTTTTAGAATTTTTGTGGATACTTGCAAAAGTTCTTTGCCCCCCGAGGCATAAAAAGTTACTACATATTTATCGTATTTCAAAAAAATTATAAATATTTATTACTTTCAAAAGTTGTTATTCCAAAAATGTATAAAAAAAAACATAAAACCTTTCTCATAGGCATTGAAAGCAGTATATGAAAAGTTTAATTATTCAACGTTCAGCCATCTTTCCCTATTCTCTTCTCTTTCGTATATGGAGGAATATTTAAACCGGAGGTACAGAATGCAAAAACATGCAATGGCCTATATATCGCCTTTGCCGGGGGGTATCAGCGAGTTTTAACGAGACGTCTACGTGTCGCTCATAAAGCAACGCCATCGTAAAGCCGGATGTCGAACAATACCGCGCATTCATTATTTTAATACGCATCGCCAATAATTAAATAGACGTATAATCTTGCGTGGTTGAATTCCAAACATTTTTACCGGCTCGAGTGTAAGGTACGTCCGGGATATTCGAGCATACCCTGGAGGGCGTGATAATCCACGCACCACTTCCTATACACCATGCGGAATTTTTGATTTTTGAATGGATGCGAAACAGCTACTACACCATAAACCAGTTTTAGTTATTTTAAGTTGGAAACATTCTGCAAATTATATGTGACGTAGTTGTGAGAAAAGAATATTATAATGAAACAATGTTGTGATAAAAGAGAATATACGATAAAATACGATAATTAAATAGCATTCAAATACTTCAATTTTTATTCTATAAATATTTATAGATGCTTTATAAATATGTAAATATCCTTTTGTAGTGCAACTGCACTTTGTAATTATAAAATAAATGATATTTATAAAATATTATTGGAAAATGTGTTTAAATGTACAATGAGAGAAATATTTTGTAAAATCAATCAAAGTTTGGTTGATTAGTGATCAAATGAATTTTATAGTGATAGTTACTAAATATACAGTTGTTTTGACCAAACAATTATATGACAGTCTTAACTAAATAATTATTTTCATACAACAAATTACAAAGTTTTTGGTACCAGTAACTATAAAATTTATTTGATCACTATACTACCAAACGATTTCTCTCAGTGTATAACTCTTCCGTCCTTCACTTCCCTTCATATCAAAGCTCATTTTTGTCGAACGAGAATTAGGTTATGGCAGGTTAAAGGAACGTCATGCTGAGTTAACGAGTAGTCGTGGCGATTGAATAGAACGTTTTTCTGCAACGACTACGGACGCGGTAGGTGGTGGCAGGTGATGAATCGCGTTTCGGACTTCGGGCTATCGCTGACAGATGACAAATGACGAACAGTTCGCAACAATGATAATATACGTAGACCGAGAACAAAATACGATCCGTCGCACGCGAGAAACTGTCTCAGACTTTTATGACACGTTTAGAGATCACAATCAGAAGGAGAAGCGATTATATGAGACACTCTGAAAGCAGCGGCTTTCAGACTTTTCCCGGGTAAAATATTTAGCCGCGAATTATAAATAAAGATTTGGAATGTACATTTAAAGGGCTACATGTGCTTGATAAGACACGCATTATAAAATAAATAAAAAGTGAATTTCTCGATTTTCTTACTTTTAAATAAATTAATTTTTATAAGAGAAAATTTTTAAGAGAGAAGCTTTTTCCTTAAGAGGATGCTATACCTAAAGCTGAACTTCCTCAACGTCGATAATGCAGATTATTTTTTCTGCAGAAGGGAAAGGGGGAATGCTAACACTAAGCTAACGCTCTTTGT
>QKQZ01037477.1:0-25445 GCA_003595255.1 Solenopsis fugax
ATAATTATAAAATGTTCCTAATACTCTTATAATTTATTAGCAAATATATTTTTTAACGTATTATCAAATAATTATTTTCCATAAATTTTAAATTTACTAACTTTTACATTTTAAATGACAGAATTTATAAAATGATAAAAATAATAAATAAAATAAATAATAAATAAAATGTGTGATTTATACGTAAATTAAGAATATGTAATTATGAAACACACATAATACAATCATTTAGCAACAAATTATAAATGAGAAAAGAGAAAGAAAAAACTTATTAACTAAATTATTTAATTTTTAAAAATATTTACGAATATTTTGGTATTGGTAGGCCAGTATTGTCCTCTCTTGTCGGCGGTTGTGTATGCAATGATACAAGACAAGGCCAAAACGAAAGCAAGCAGCTTCATCTTGATTTATTAATTTACAAGAGATTGTAACAGCAGCGATAAGTGACTCTCACTAAGCGTAAATGTGACTGTGTTAAACGAGAGAAGGCTGAGTGCTTAAATAAGGCTTTAGATCTTTAAATCTACGCGGGACATCACCGGGTCTTTATTTTTACAAGTGCAATTTTTGCCTCGTAGAAGCAGACAGCTGCTGCGTTCAATGCCTTCGCGAGACAAAATGAGGGAGTTCCCGGCTTCAGTATCATCATATTTTACACTTACGACACTTTCGTGACCTCTCCGCTTCGATTACGTAGTCCACATCGCTCTTAATATTTTTCTCATTATCATCATCGTTATTTCGCTGTTACGATAATATGCGCATAAATGTATTTACATAGCTTTACATTTGTGATATCGTTTATTTTTATATATCTAACTTTTACATGTATTTAAATACATTCAAATATAATTTATCTTTGTACACATAGTATCAAATGTAATCCAGATAAAGATCAAAGGTCGTGAAGATAACTTTTGTTTTTAGATTTTAGTATATACACGTATACAGAGAAAGTATAAACATTTCACAAATAAAAATAATAGAATATATAAATAAATATATTAAAAATGTTTCAGAATTGAAAATACGAAGACATAAATGTTTTATTTCGCTCATTCTTCAATCTTTCAATAAAGATAATATTTTCAATATATTTCAGGGTATTTCTTAAGGAAATACACCTTGATTTATTTTATGAAAAGGAGTCCTGTGAAATGAATATATATCTTAAAATATTTTGTTTATAAATGCAGGATGTCAAAGTTGAGAAAAAAAAAATGAAAATTTTAAAAATCTAGAAAACGCTAATTTTACTCAAGATTTATTCAAATTTTAATGTGCGTACATATAGTATTAAGAACATTTTTCTAGTACCGATAAAATATTTCCAGATTCACTAGAGGTATATGTACGGTAATCATATTAATTTTTTTTAGTGCGAGAATGGTACGTCATTGTTTTTTTTTCTCAATTTTTTTGAACTCTTGAACTAAAATTTTACAAAAACTATCTCTTAGGTTCTTTATAGTTTTATATTGGTACTGTTTTCCAGTTAAAGTAAAAAATCCAAATTAAAACTAAATAGTTTTATTTTTTATTAAAACGGCTAACCGCATAAAAAAATACAAGAGGCAGTGTTTATAGAGTTTTAGTTCAGGATTTCAGAAAAATATTAAACTCTTGCACTAAAAAAATATTCTCTTAAATTTTTTTATATTTAGTTAGGAATCGCCCTATATATGTATATAGAAAAAAATATTTTTGTTTTGAAAATATCATTATTTCCGAAAAATTTGAAATGAGATCATATAGCATCAAAATAGACATAAATTGCTTACATGAAGAAATTTTGTATATTAATATCTATCATTTTGTATAAATGTATCAAAACATATTCTTGTTATTATATAATAATTTTTAAAAATTGAGAGGAAAAAATATCGGATAAAAAATAACAATTTCTTCAAACAAATAATTAAAATTTTTAATTATTTATTGTTTTTTAACTATTATTATCAAAACTTATTATTAAAATTATATTGTAATCTTTAGATAACTATTATAATATGAGAAATTTTGTTGAAATTTAAGATCAATCAAATTCTTTAAAGAAGATTAAATTATATGTAAGCAAGACTATCATTATTTCATATATAAGCAAAAATATAACTTCTTGCTTGTGTACGAAACAATGATTGTTAAATAGAATATATTATGACTACTATAACCGTTGTAGACGGTTTTCTTAATTTTAATTGTATTATATTTACATTTCAGTCTTATATGTATATAAATTAGAATATAGTAAGTTTTAATTTAATACTAATATTTGTTACTGTCCTTTTTGTGTAAAAACTATTTATCTAAATCTGTTACATTTATTATATAAATAAAAGATAAATTTAATAATTTACACGACTATACTTTCATTTAGCATACATGGATAATATAAATTAAACAAAAAAAGACCATTAGTCATTATAGACCATTATTAAAAACGCAGGTGTGATATATGCCGTAGTCGTCATTTTTGAAACGTTAAGGAAAATACGTCTGGATAGTGAAAGCGTTGCTGTGCGAGGGTTCCCCGACGCGAGAGAATGTTGCGTGAACTCAACTCACAGGCGTGCTTGATCTGCTGCTGGGGTATTACCCAGAGCGATAACTGACGCAACAGGACTATTTCAGAAAATCGCTAGTACATCCCCGGACCTCTGAAATTCGTATATAAGCAGCCGAGGCAAAGCGAACAGGCATCAAAAGTTGTTTCGCACTTTAAGCGAGAACATTTCTTACCTTCACACAAAAAAAGTGAATAGTTAGTGTCATCATGAAGCTGCTAGTTTTTGTGTTGGCCTTATCGTGCGCAATCGTCTACACGAGCGCTGATTTATCAACATCGCCACCGCGATCAACCGATCCGGTTCTTCCATCACATGTAAGTAATTGTTGTTATTTAAATAATTTACTGATAAAGTAAACCATAATTTACTAATAAAGTAAAAAAAGTTAAAACTTGTATATTTCATTTTAAACACAAATTTATAATTGGAAATGATTCTTATAAGATTTTTTAAAATTTACATTTGAATATATTGGTCTCTATCCAGATATGACAATACATCTTATATTCAAAATAAGCTTTAAATAGTTATATAATGGATAAATACAATAGTTTTTCATTAAGCATTAAATATCGTTTTGTCTGACGCTTAGCGTGATCAATTGATACGTGACTGTGCATTCATTATAGTATATTGCACCATAATTACCTTGTGTTTTGCGTGACTCTCACAAAGACACTTGTCGCACCTGGAAATTGCCATTAAATCGGAATTTATCGCTTTGAAGAAATATCTTTGTGTGAGATGTTCTTGAATGATTACTATCACTTCTACATACTTCTGTAACTTATCCAAGTAAATAAACACCGGATTTTACACACACATGTATAAAAATTATATTTTCAAGAATATTGCTTTTTTTAAAAATAGGAATCGCGTTTTCGTCGCCAAACCAACTTACAGCTCGAAGAACGAAAAAGAGGTTCGATAACATTTCAAGGGACGCAACCTTTGAGTGGTCCGCAGCGTCAACCAACCTGGGATCTCAACGCCAATGCCAATGTCTTTAACAATGGCCGAACAACAGCGGATGTCTACGGAGGATTGAATAAAGTACCTGGACAACGAGTGCAACCGCACTTCGGCATCCAAGCTGAGAGGAACTTTGGCAACAATGGCTTCATCAGAGGTCAAACCCAGTTTCAACAAGGTCCACGAGGTCACGGACTCTCTCCCTCAGTTGGTATAACTGGTGGCTTCCGATTCAGAAGAGAGGCCGAACCTCAAGGAACTTCACTAAGCTTCCATGGATCTCAACCTTTGAGTGGTCCAATGCGTCAACCTACTTGGGATCTTAACGTTAATCGCAACATTTTGAACAATGGTCACTCAACTGCGGACATCTACGGAGGAATGGGTAAAGTACCTGGACAACGAGTGCAACCACACATTGGTATCCAAGCTGAGAGGAACTTTGGCAACAACGGTTTCATCAGAGGTCATGGTCAACTTCAGCCAGGTCAAGGAGGTCATGGTGTCTCTCCTTCGGTCGGTATTACTGGTGGTTTTCGATTCAGAAGAGAGGCCGAACCTCAAGGAACTTCACTAAGTTTCCACGGAACGCAACCTTTGAGCGGTCCAATGCGCCAACCTACCTGGGATCTCAACGTTAATCGTAACATTTTAAACAATGGTCACTCAACTGCGGACGTTTACGGAGGATTGGGTAAAGTACCTGGACAACGAGTGCAACCGCACATTGGCATCCAGGCAGAAAGAAACTTTGGCAACAATGGTTTTATCAGAGGTCATGGTCAGCTTCAGCCAGGTCAAGGAGGTCACGGTGTCTCTCCTTCGGTCGGTATTACTGGTGGTTTTCGATTCAGGAGAGAGGCAGAACCTCAAGGAACTTCACTAAACTTCCAAGCCACGCAACCTCTGAGTGGTCCGCAGCGTCAACCAACCTGGGATCTTAATGTTAATCGTAATATCTTAAACAATGGCCGTACAACAGCGGACATCTACGGAGGATTGAATAAAGTACCTGGACAACGAGTGCAACCGCACTTCGGAATCCAGGCTGAGAGGAACTTTGGCAACAATGGCTTCATCAGAGGTCAAACCCAATTTCAACCAAATTCGCGAGGTCACGGACTGTCTCCCTCAGTTGGTATAACTGGTGGCTTCCGATTCAGGAGAGAAGCCAAGCCTCAAGGAACTTCACTAAACTTCCAAGCTACGCAACCTCTGAGCGGTCCAATGCGTCAACCTACTTGGGATCTCAACGCTAATCGTAACATCTTGAACAATGGTCACACAACCGCGGACATCTACGGAGGATTGGGTAAAATACCTGGACAACGAGTGCAACCGCACATCGGCATCCAGGCTGAGAGAAATTTTGGCAACAACGGTTTTATCAGAGGTCATGGTCAGCTTCAGCCAGGTCGAGGAGGTCACGGCGTCTCTCCTTCGGTCGGTATTACTGGTGGTTTTCGATTCAGAAGAGAAGCCGAAGATACTGATGAAGTAGAACCCACTGAAGAGTATTAAAACAATTTCATGATAATATTTAAATAACCTATATGCATCTACAGAAGTTTCTAAAGGACTACCGTTTAAGTTAATCCTTTTCAAATTGTAAAGTTATATTTATTTATAATGCATTATTCTATATAGTATTTATAAATTATGAGGCTATTTAATTTTGAGGCTATTTTGAAATATGTAATATACATATATTTGTCGTCGTTTATTTAAATAAATAAAATTTTATCAAAATATTTTCTCTTTAAGTTTATGGTATATACTTAATATGTTCGTCTTAAGTAATTTCTTATTTGAAAAATAACAGCAAGATCTAATTCCACGAAATAAATTTCGGTCATCTCGATTAAGTTTTGCTATTTCTCTTAATTCTTAATACTATTTGCAGAGTAAACCAGTAATTATTACGGCCGAAGGGTAGCATTTCGGCAAACACTTGACTGTATCAAATCGCGTCCAACGTCACCAAACGATATCGAATCTCGCGTGTTACTTAACAGGTCCGACGGGCAAATCCAATAAGTCTCGACAAGCGTGACAAGAGCGTCGAGTTTTTTTCGTAAGGGGAACATGACGATTAAACATTTTCGCCTGAGCACCAGGAACGTGCAGTCATTCTGCACGTGGCCACTGCAACAATAGACAGATACGGAGGAAAGCGGGCGAGGTGCACCCCCCGCTACCTAATAGCTAGGCATTAAATTTGTCAGTGATATTGCCAGAGGGAGTCGCTTTTGCCCTTGCCCTTTCCGGATCATGAATGGAGCAGGACAACTAAAATATGCCGCCGCTCGTGCTTTCATCCCCTCGTCATGAGGGGTATGGCTCGAATAAATGCCGGACAATGGGAAGCGAGATGTAAAGACACTGCTCGAATAAACCCTCGTACTTCGAGATGTTCTTTTTCACCACGTGTGCGCCAGCCAAAAATTGGCGGCGATCTAGCTATTTGGCGATGATAAAAAAAAACGATGGTAGAAACATACAAAGATTTTCTGGCGACACAAAAACATATAAGGATTTAGGAATATAAAGAGAACTTTTTAGAATTTTGGGCTATCATATTTTATATATATATATTTTTTTAGAATTAAAAAATCTAAACATTAAAATATATTAAAATATAAAGATAACAAACTGTAATCTTCTTTTGCAAAATTTGTTTCGAGATGATTTTGTAATAAAAAATCTTCCACGAGCTTTAAATCTGAAGAAAACAATTTTGCGAAAAAGAGCAATCATTAACTCTGGCCTTCAAATCGACCCGATTCAAAGTATCCTCAGTAAGTAACGATTATATTGCGAATCCGGCGATTACTTCGACGAAAGTTTCGTCCGAGCGTATCGCCAAAGAAAAAACGCCGCGGTCCAGGGATGCTGCGAACCACGTTTTTTGATAGATGGACAGCAATGGTCTCTTGCCGATGGAGTCCCACGAAAGAGGATTGCCAGGAACGTCGAAATAGCAAATTAGGAAATACCAAGGGAATCCATTTCTCTTTCTCTTTATCGTTCCCACGATCGTTTTGTTCTTACCTTTCCTTCATATATAATTTTACAGAACATCACACACACATACACACACAAGAGATTATAGATAATGTGATATGATGCTATATTAACAAAATAAATTTTTAATATTGTTATAATTTAAATTTTAATAAGTTCCCAAAATATACTTTTAAATTATTTTTAATACATTATTTTTTTTCGCTGTGCATACATGATTTCGTATATGACTAGTTCAGGATTATAAAGATTGATAAGGCAATAAATATAAATCGATGTGGTGATGATATCAGGGAATGAATGCAATAAGAAAAGACAAGTCAGAGAGACAGCTTTATTGTTGCAACAACTAACAATATATCACTAGCACAACAGTAGCGCCGATTCAACCGTGAAAATTGCAAGCCACTTATAATCTCAACCACAGGTTGTGACAGGATCGATTAATCATCCGGATTCTCATTAAAACATCCAAAAGGAAAGCTTCGCGTTTAACATTCAAATGCAATACGACGGTAAGGACTTCTGGAGAAACGAAGAAAATAGAATTACAATTCTATCGATACGAATCTTCAAAATATGGTATAATTACAATTCTATCGATACGATAGGATGCATTCTCATTGTAATGCTTTTTGTTTCTCGTTGCTGCTCTCAGTCTCTTGCTTCTTCTTTTCCTTCTCCTCGTCTTCCTGCTCCAAGTATTTATCCCATTTATTCAGTCGCGCTTCGATCTCCGCGTCAGTCTCTGTAATTCTGAAGGACACATTTCGATACATTTTAATAGCTGCGTCATGTGAATCAATTATACATTAACTGCAAGTAATATCTTTCTGCAATTATAATATTGTTGCATAATTGGAACAGATTTTACCAACAATGAATAAATAGTTGGAATACTAAAAGAGACATTCAATTTTTATTTTGGTTAGTGAATAGATAACGAGAATTGCAAAGCAAAATATTTTTTAAAAACATCAATATAATATAGAATCGTAATATTTTTTTTACGTAAATGCTATTTATATGAGACATATTGTATGTGTAAGATGATAAAGAAACGTTGAGGTTTCTGATGCCTGCATCAACAACTACCGGTAGTATTCGCCCTGAAGCCGGTATAGTAGGAACCAGCATAACTTACTTGTATTTGGTTTTGCCATCCCAGATCTCCGCCGAGATCTTCCTCTGGCTGAACCAACGGCCGTTCAGAAGCTGCACGCAAGCTTGCGCCTCTGCCGGTTCTCGGAATGTGACTTGTGCTACTCCTTCGGGATGTCTCTGAGAGGAGAAAAGAAATACAGAGTGATCCACGAAGTGTACAGATCAAATGCAAATCGTTCGAATCCTATTGAATCACGTTTCAACAGATCCTTTGTTAAAGTGAATATATGGAAAATAAACTAAAATAAAACATGAAAAATTATTTAATAAAAAAATTTATTAAAATTTATTATTTCGATTAAGACTTACTGTTTCAATTCCATTTTGAATAATCCGTAGATTTAATTCAACCAATTCATGGATATTTCTACATGTGTTTTGACTTGTGTAAATTTCTTCATAAATCTCACATTTAGATACGTATAGTTGAATATTTCGTTTAATAAAGCAAAGCTTATACACAAGTAAATTAATTTATTTTTTTCAATAATTTAATAAAATTTCAAAAAATTTTAAAACAATATCCAAGCTGTGCATTTTATTTTCTCCTGTTTACGGAAGAGAATCGTAGGCATTTTAAAATTTCGCAAAATTATCAGCGAACATCCTTTGATCCACCGCTCTAACCATACTTTACGACAAATATGACGGCAAAGGGCCATGATTCACCGAAAACATATTGGCGGTAACATGTGCTCCAAGGGTGAGGAAAAAATGACAACGAGATGCCTATGGTAAATTAGGTGACAGAACATGAAATTCCACGCGTGGTTTTCGGAGCCGATGTTATTTCTCGCTTCGCGCCCAAGAGGAGGAAGAAATATAGTACAATAAGATCACATCAAAATATTTCACAAATATTTGCTTTACAAATATTAATCAGGGCAAATTCACTTAGAGAAAATCCATAATCATTTTTTGATGTATTTTATGCCGATTTTTCATATTCAGATATGTAAAAACAGAATTTATTTAATAAAATAAAATCGCATGAAAATATCAAATTAATTAATTTTTTTTGTTTCTGACATCGATAATTTGATTTTCGGAATTATTTCAACGCGGTGTACCTAAATTTATATTCTTTTTCTCTCATTGCGCGGAAGTATTCAACGAGTTGTAGAATAAAAATTTTATTCCTCGAATAATATTAGATAAATATTGCTAAAAAAATATTAATAAGAAATTAAGATATATACATTGTATTATAGAAAAAGAATTTGATAATAGCTACCAAATGTTGACTGAAATAATGCCAATTAAATATTTGTTTAATATAACTAAAAATAATTTTACTCTTTTCTACATATTCAGTAAATATTACTAAATTTGATTATACTTAATAATTATACTAAATATGTAGAAAAACAAAATTATTTTTAGTTATATTAATCAAATATTTATTTGGCGTTACTTCACTGAACATTGGTAGTTGTTACCAAACTCTTTTTTTCAGAGACAATAATCATAAGCGTTTAAATAAAAACAGAATTATAGAAATCAGTAAAAGGAAGGGGAAACACACGTCGTTCAGATGGAATGTGCTTGACATTGAATAGTTTCACGGCTGAAGTTCAAAGACTGGGAGTGTCTTGCCTCTCGCCAATTTATGGGGGTTAGGGGCATCCCTTTTCGAAGGCGTTTCTTCACTCGTCTATTCCGTGAAATTCAGTCGCTAAAAATACAACGCTCGGAAAAGGACTGATTGCTTTCAATTCGAAAGAGAAACGGCGATTTTTCGACACAAAGATCTTAAGTAAGAGTCTACAATTAAATTCCCAATATGTGAAACTTTTTCGATTTTTAACACGAAGTATCATGGAATTAAAGAAATGTTCAGTTATTATCAATAATCGTGACGTAAAGGCCTAGCGACATTTATGAAATAGCGAATGGGAAAAAATAAAAAGGAGATGATGAAAAAAGACTCACGTCATAGATGACAACTTTTCTAACATCGCCACACTTCAGGCACTCGGATCGAATATCCTGCTGGTATTCCAAGAGCAGCTGGACTTCTCTGTCGAAATCCTCCGGTGTGAAAAGGTTCTTTATGATGACGACCCTTTCGCATTTCTGCGGTTCGCCCCGCATGCGTTCCGGTCGCCAGTCAAATAATCTGTAAACAAACAAGTAACAACACAGGAATAAATGTAAAGAGATATGACAATAAGAACAGCATGTAGATTGATCGTAAATGTTTTCTCTAAGAAGATTGAAGCCAATATACATAAACTCTTATTGATAACTACATTGTTTGAAACTATTATATTAACAATTTATCTTTAATCATTCCTATTGACAAAGATATTAGCGAATTGATATAGAATTCTACGTCTCCCGATTCGTCGCGCGATATCACGTTAGCACGCTGCTATCGTTATTGGAAATGACGTTTCTCAAAGATTAAAGATGCCGACAAACGTCGCTGATACAGCACAAATTGTCCGTATCAAGTCGCATGATCGAGAACAACTCGTCAACGCTGAAAAGAGTCGCAATGATCGATAGATCGTGGCTCACGATTCTCCTTCTCAGAATTGCTCGGGAAAGTGGATGCTGGCGGTGAACGTAACAGTGCCAACGTAGAGGAGATTCGCGACGAGTGTCGAAAGAGCGTGTTGCAGCAGAGACTACTTCCGGCCGGCAAACGTGGGCCCGTGCGTTCACCAATAACTGGTTTTCGCAAAGTTCAGGGCGTTGACCCTGCGCACGCGACCTACGCTGGATAACGAGAGGATGCCGCTAACGACGAAGGCGACAGAGATGCGTCGCGATTGAGCAACGCAATGAAATATGATGGTGCGAGAACATTAAAACCGATGTTAAAGATGAAACACATGAGAAGCAACATAAAACATTTTATTTGGAATCCCCATCATTTTATGATTGCTCTTTAATTACACAGCCACACAAAAAAAGAAGTGTCATGTCCGAGATATTAGACCCATGTATCCTTATGTATTTTGAGGCTCTGAAACCGAATATGACCTCAGAATTGCGCCATCAGATCAGGATTTTTTTTAACCCTCAAAATAGTGTAATTTTAAGGAATGTTTGCAATTTTTTGCGCAATTCTGAGGTCATATTCGGTTTCAGAGCCTCAAAATACATAGGAATACATGAGTCTAATCTCTCGGACATGACACTTTTTTTTGTGTGGCTGTGTTATTATATTTTAATTTTTAACCCTTAAACACACTAAAGGGTCTGAAAAAACTTTACTTCCGTATCATCTTATTTTAGTTGATCAATGAAGTTAGTCAATCATATCGGTCGATAGGGGAGACTACAAACTTTTTTTCCACCTAGCCCGAATGTTTTTTCTCATTCCGTCTTCACACAGCAAGCGATCGAATTTTAGGAGAATTTCCAACAGTGTGTTTAAGGGTTAATTATATATTGTATCGCTAAATCTGTTCAAAATCACACGAATGTCTCTTAAATCAAGTATGTTTTTCCCGTTTTCTCATATAAAAAATATTTGTGTATCGCTTTCATCATTCGTGCAAAACAGTTAATACACATTGAAACATACACCGGACAAAGTCAATGTCATTGGGTGTAATCATACGCTTCGATTAACGGGTTAAGTCGCTGCAATCTCCCTGGAAGTGCGCGCCGTGCCCGTATAATTTTGGGTTGGCCTGTATGCAGACCGGCAGACTAAATGCGGGTAATCGACGTGCGCAGCTGCCTTTGCCGGAACCGCCAACGCCAAGCAGTCTGGCGGCTGCGAAACCCGGAGCCGATGGCAGTGCAATTATAAGAGCCTTTACACACACTGCAACACGTGTTACACGAGGCATGGCATCACGGAGATGCGCCAAGGGTTTTTCTAAATTATACGGTATCACGCATCATAAAATCACGCGTACAACGCGCGCGCTTCGTGATTCGAAGGCATCTTCCTCTCGTGCTGTCTTAAACAAGCCGCTTGCGACACGCGTGCACATCGCGGTGCGTAGAGAGACCTTAATAAGATGCACACGCGTGGCGGCGGATGCGCCGTGGATGAAACGTATCTTGATCCCCCGGGGATACACCGTTTCGCATGGACGCGAGAGAAAAGAGAGATGAATGGACCGGAGAAACCGAGGAGAAACGTGATCATCCCGATTTTGCATTGCATTCGCACCGCGCACGAGTTTATACGGGGCGTCTCGAAAGGAAGTGACATCACGCTTTAAAGTCAATGAGCCACGGGGCAAGCGGGTTTTCAGGAATAAATATTTGTCTCTGCGCGATTACATATCCAAGTGTTAATCACCCGTGTTTAACCGTTTTAAACGCGCGTTTGAGATGGTTTATTTGTGAAATTTTTAGAAACTCACTTTTCTTGCATCTTCTTCTGTCGATCCTTGTCCTTTTTTTTCTTCTTCGGTTTCAACGCGGGATCGTATTCGCCCTTCATTTGGAACTTTGCCCTTTGAACCGACAGCGTTTTTCCCCGGATTTGCGAGCCGTCTAAAATTTTCAGCGCCAGATCCACCGACTCAACCTGGAACAGACGATAAATTGCGTGGCTTGATTAAAGAACATTCGAGATTCAACGAAAAGCAAATCTCAGTATTGTTCAGAAAATTTTTGCGCGTCTTGTACCGAAAGTAATTAACGCAGGATGTAAAAGAGGCGGCGTTAATAGGCTGCAGTTCCTAGTTATTGTGCCAAAGTAATGGAGTACCATTGTTGCCTGACAATGTGCTCGCGATAAACTTGATGATAAGTCCATGGTAAAATCCCGCGATCAGTTTAAATGTGTTTTATTAGCTGTCGGCTACGCCCACGACAATCACCGGGTTCACGCCGAAAAAACAAATTCCAACTTACTTGCGGAAGGCCGTGGATTTATGAAGTAAGCGTATTCTCGATTCAGTAGCTATTTAATTAAGTGGATTTGTCCTTTCATTGCATAACCCAGTTTTCCGAACAAAATTAATTCAAATTTTTTCGATTATCGCGAGTACAATAAGTTAAAAGTAGTGCACGTAGGTTACTTAATATTGCATTGCTTTCTTCAATAATTGTTTGAAGGTTCTCTTAAAAACTTTCTCAAAATTTTATTACACGGAAAAGAAAAATATTTAGCAGAACTTTAGAAACACGTACTAAAAGGATAAAAAAAAACTGTGACTTTAAATATCACAGAAGGGTAGAGATTAAAGGAAGGCTGAAATTAAATCTGAGTTCCAAACTTAAGCCGGCAATTAGGGATTGCATCGTCAAAACTAAAAGTTATATTTCTCAAACATTCTTAACGGCTTCAAAGAAATCCCATGGAGCTTTTGTAAACGGAGAAGTCATAAAAATCTAAATAACTTTCGTTTTAATGCATATATATGACGCTATATATGCATAAATGTATACATGTACATATACACATACATAGACGATCAACTGTATTCGCAAACATTCTAGGAATTATTTTGAGCTGTTGCGCCATCGTTCGCGTTCTGGGTATTAGATGTGTCAAAAAGCGTATAATATATGTATCAGAAATAGCGAAACCGTTTCAACGGTAATGGTGTCACGCTTATTTACAAAACCCGTAAAATGTGATCAGCTTAGCGCCATTTTAACCGTGACTTCATGCCATTCATAGACGGTTACTATAAATAGGACAGGAAATAAGTATTTGCCAACTGTCTCTCGTTCCGTGAAGAGAGGCACGACAAATAGGAGTACCTTTTATAGCAACGGAAATTTCCAGGGAAAGGAACGCTTGAAGAGATAATTCTATCATTCCTGAATTTGGTGGTTGAATACCTCGGGATGTCCTGCATAATGCAACGGGCGGGTACTTGTTTTATATGCATTTGGCGTGATAATGCGCGATGAGGCAAACGTGACTAGAATGACGACTATCTAAAAACGCGCGCGAAGCGATGTCGCGGCGATGAATGACGTAACGATTGCCGAGACAAGTCTCCCTTGTAACGATGACCTAAAAAATAGCTTCCCTACTATGCCTATGATATCTCGAGATCGAGAAACCGAGCGGAGAATATTCCGGGAAATATTCGAAGGCGCTCGTAATGATTTACCGTCGACCCACTTAGGCGAAATTCTTAGGTACCCGCCGTTTCCGCCTCACCGTCGTGTCGACCGGACCGCTGAAAATAAGGAACGATTTCGAATTCGATTCGATCACCCGATCAAAATTGCTATGCAGATCGAGAGCTTGTGGCTATTTCATAGCAATACCTACGATTTCGTGGAGAGAGTTACGCAGAAAATAACGTAACGGTCAGAGAATTTTGGTGCTTGTATTCATCATTCACGTAAGAGTTCTAGACTCAAGGATATCCACACGAGACGCAAGAGTCACGTAAACACACCTTAAGAACCTGCGGACATAAAGGGCTTCGCCGTTCCTTTCATGCATCATCCTGTAACACCCACGCGCCAGACAGCTTCTCAAGGCTCCATTCTTTTTCTTTTAACACGTCTCGCTTTCGCTTGGCCCTTAACTGGTGGGACGCGAGCGGAAAGCGACGTGTCTGTTGACGTCATCATCTCCACGCAGGACTTGCAAAAGTGATTTAAATAGGAGATCCCCTTACTCAATTCCTATCGCATGATCTGTCTCACATCACGAAACCAGTATTATTTCCTGTCGCGGTCGTTCTTGTTAGGCTCTGATACACGGCAAGGCATGCATTTATGTCATGTGTCAGGAAGTAATCACGCGATTCGTAATAATTATTTTCCTGCATTAAGGTCAACTTCTCGGAAGCGCTTAACTCAAACAAGATTAAGGAGGAGAAAGCACGGCGGCTACCCGTGCGTCGACTAGATAACGCGTGAAATGATAATCTACACGGTCGACACGTAAAGATAGATCATCGCGTTACGCCCAGCAGTGATTAAAATGCTGGTTTTATGCTGGGTTACGCTTCCACAGTCTTCCCAGAGCCGTGACTCGGCCGTGGCAGCTACCAATGGGATTCGACTTATTGTCAGGTCTCTCGACCACCCAGACGCAGCTCCCGCGGTCATCTCGCAACACGGCCTATGTTAGATCACCGCAATTACAGTATACCCTCACATCCAGTTCACGTTAAATTACATGCGTTCTCCTCCGGCCGGTGTATACATAACACACAATCGTCAGTGGCGCAGTCACGCGTCTTGGGAAAATATTCTCACATCTTGCAGACAAGACATATTCAAATTTATCGCTGATCTTCCACTTGTTAACGCCTTTACAGACGGCGTACATAAATGTCGTAGTAAAAGTCTATACGCGTTTCACTGTCCATCTACGTGCTAATTAGCTCTCTAGTTTCCGCTCCGTGTAGCCACAGCTAACGTACTAAGAATACATAAATTAGACAATTACGTGACTGCCCGCGAATGTGCTGCTCGATAAGATAAGCTTCTCCGAATGTAAACGTCGCGATGTGATTTCTTGAATGACTAATGCCCGTAACTAATGTAATTGCATTGTATGTAACGTATCGACTTAAAAAAAATTCATAAAATATTCATATATTTAATGAAGACTATCAAGCTGTATTACCGTAACACGAGATGCTGAATGGATGCAAAACGGTACGTATGTAAGATAGCATCTGAAATATCCATTTATCTGCGTGTAACGTTGATTAATGACGGACGACAAGATTTCGAGGCGCCATGGATCATCATTATTGTGAGATGTCGTGTTTCTAACATGCTTCGGAATGAATACTGACGCGTTCCCTCTAAGCAACTATAGTTAGCCGACGTCTATTATCATTACCGTACTGGCGTCCGGCCAAATTTCTCGCCGAGATACATTAAATACCGTGGCTACGCACGCGACGTGACAATTCATTAAAACATTCGAGAACAAATCTAGAAAAAAGGCCTTCTTCTACCGGAAACCATCATCTTTCTAATCAATCATAAATAAATAAGGAAGAAACGTCTTCATCGATCACCTTCGTTGCTCATAATCTTGGCACCGTTAACGACACCACTTCATAGTCCTGCATATTTCGCATTCCAATAACCGCAAGTTCCGTAAGTAAAGAGACAGGTTGAAGTGCAAGGCTAAGGAACGAAGCGTCGAAGGAGACTCGAGATTCATACTTTGAAAGAGGTAGAAAGAAGCTAGCGACGACGGAAGATCATTTCAAATTCTGTTTTTACTAGAGGGTAAAAATCTGTCTAATGCATACACAGCGATACCTCACTGCTTTACTAACTCATTCTGTTATTTTTAGGCGCAAGAAGAAACGAGAGCTAAATGATAAGGCTGACGCCGCGTTGATTTAAAGATGGTGCAAGTGTGCGAGAACGTGTATATTGCGTGGAACGCTGACTCAACCAAAGATCATACTGAATTATCATCAGAATGATTGCACGGTTGGCGCTACGCCTACGCTATTGACATTTAAGATCGCGGTTGTCCCACTAATTTGCATCGCACAAAATTCCAGACATGAGTCAGCCAATTACACCCGATGATCGCGCATGTAAGTTTCATTACATCGCGGCCGATTTACAGTTACGATCTAACGTGTCATCGCTGGAGATACGTACGCCGAATTTTTATATCCTAATTTGCCTCACGAAATTACGACGCCAGTCAAGAGGTCCTTAACTTAAAGAGTTGTAACGAGAAGTTGTTAAACACTCCGCACAGCTTTTGACGGAGAGAATTTAAATCGAATAAATATTAAACGGCATACACTTAAAAATGTTTGGTAATAGCTACCAAATGTTGACTGAAATAACGCCAATTAAATATCTGATTAATTAAAAATAATTTTACTTTTCTAAATATTTAGTAGTACAACCAAAATTAGTAATATTCAATAAATCTTTGGAAAAGTAAAATTATTCTTGGTTTAACCAAATATTTGATTGGCATTATTTCACTTAATATTTAATAGCTATTACCAAATTCTTGTTTTTTAGTATACAACAAGATGCAATTTAAAATTGAGCGTTTCTCAATAAGATATAGACATGCAACGTTCATCATAAAATAATTGTCTACTCTTGCTAGATAATAATATATCGCTGTATCTTGCAGCCGATATCTTGAGTGGTACCAGCACCAACTACCTTCCCTTGAGATGCGTATTTCGGGATACATTTCACTTTGCAGATAAACGCCACAGGAAGCAGTAGGATATCTCTCGAACTAAGAGTAGAATTTTAATCGGCAAGTTGCGCTCTCGAATTAGAATAAAATAATTTTCTAACGACGAAATAGATGCGTTACATTTAGTTAAAAATATAAATCTGCGTATATAAATATATACTCGTAGGTGCTGAATTGTGGCCAATCTCACAGAGAGTAATTTGTTTGATCTCTGAACACTTCAAAATATCGTGCAAATTGATCCTGGCCTGACCTTCTGACAAATTCTGGCAAGTCATTAATTTAATGGTCATTTCTTTTGTCTTCTACCTTCTGACGAGACGAGCATGCCTTCGCCGTTTCGTTTCATTGTTTCCAATCGAAACTACAGAGCCACCGCGATTTAACCCTTCCCATATTAGGCGGACAGTGTTTTCCTACGCGTTGCAAGCGCATATAAGCGCGGCACATTTTGCAAAACCGGTTTCCGGGATTCCATAAGATCCGAAGTGCGCACGAGCGCGTCCAGGCGTGCTCGTAAAAATCATTGTTTTGTTTTCTACCGCACCGTCGCCGCGGGCAAGCTCGCCGACGGCACAATTAAGAACTGTTAACGCTTCGGTATTTAACTAACGACAAACGTCGCGGAAATTACGGCTTTGCAAATTGCAAATTCACGCCGGCGAATATTTCACCGCGACAATAAAACAACGTTTCACGTTTCGTGAACGGATATGAGTGTCGCCGACGGCGACACGTCTATTACCTCGATCTTTTCCTCGGGTCATGACGGCTAAGCGGTTAAGGAGATGCTGAGTGAAATGTTACTTAACTCTCTCAGAAACCAATAAAAACTGATATTGCTTTACAAATATTCCCTATGCTATATTAGTTATCTTACCCTTACAGTACGTGGTTTAAATGATATATGGCGTAGCTCACCTTCCCGCTCGTTCGAAAGCGTCGAACATTTCCTTTCTCGGTGAAGGCATGTGAAAGAAAAACGCACGCAGCTTGTAAATCTATTCGGAACGGTCTCAGCCAGATGGATCTTCCGACGATTCGATTGCAGTGGCAAATGGCAATGGTTTCGCAAACGGCTATTTTCGCACACTGCGTGATAAAATTTTGGGGAACAGTGTATTCCAATTTTTTTCAAATAATATCGAATACCTTGTCGATTAGTTTCAATTTCACTTTTAGAACTTATCTCTCTGACCTTGAGAAAGATTTAGAAATGCACGTAACGTGCATCGGAATACACGTAATCTTGCCCAGTATGGAAACTTGATCCAGAATAAATTACTGTTATCTCTTCATTTATGAATTCTGTACGTGTATGTGTGCGCGTGAACATGAAATATTGAAAACAGGATCTAATTGATAAAACAAATACAGTACAGTTATTCTAGCTTAAATTAATTTAGATATCGCGATAAATTTACTAAAAGAAGAAATGAAGGAATGAATTCGAATGAAACTTAAAAGCGTGAAATTTCAGGGAATTTATATTGATAGTGATTCAAGGGTGAAAAAATGAATTAACTCTTTTAAATGGCTGACTCGACGCAAGATTATACTGACGTAACCGTATAATGACGGTAATACTCAAGCTATAAACATGACCACTGCATCTACATCTCCATAATGCCTGACGCAATATCTAGAATTACTTGAATCTGTCAATCGTACCGTTGTGATTTCAGGCACGCAGTCGTCAGCCCACCCCAAATTGCAATTCCGCGAATTGCAGCATTCCCGGTGTACCTTTCAAAGCATCAGGAATGCGCAAATGAATCGCCGTCATAGTAGTTTGAACGTAACATTGCTCTCGTCGTCACCCACAACAACACGGTTCGTGTTTATGTGATAAAAAGGTGAAATAAAAATCATACCACGCTTTGATGTCACGAGCATACAAAAGATTTTTTTAATTTCAATGTTAGCGTGCGATACATGCAAATGTCACAAATCATTTTAACGTGGTTGAGCATGCGATATTTATAAGTTATAAATTATAAGTTAGATTATTTAATAATTTCATCATCATCGTCTATTACGTCTAAGAAAGCTGTCATTATTTCATACTTGATATAAGTGTACGCAAAAATAGCTTCAGTAAAAAAGAAAGAGAGAACGTGGATTTATCTAAATTATGCAACCGCGATAGTGACTAAGGGCGTCGTATAGAGTGCATAATAGTTATCACGACTATGCAGTCGGTGCATTTTTCAGAGATAAAGTGGAACAGACGCGGCAGTTCTGACACACGCAATACGATAGTCGGATTTTCAGAATGCATTTTATATTTTTTTCGAGCGCAACGTATTTAACATACTCCCCGTGCCATGCTGACTCTTCCTGAACGATAAGCCGGCAGGAATAATTAAGCTTAAGATTCGCGAAATCTGATTTGACGGTGGCAAATTGCGCTTTTAGCTTCGCGATATCTCAGATTTACTTGCTGACATTTCCTGCTATTCCTGTTACTACATTCTAATCAACTCCATTTTGACGTTAACTCTCCAAAAGATACTATCAGACGGATAGACGTTAATGCACCAAATTGGCAGCCTGCCATTAAATGGAATACGCTCGTCTGGTAGATCTCGATTCGATGATATTTTAGAAGTGGGTATACGCCCAATTTGAGGTCGTCACGCTTTCATAGTATCCTTATACACATCTCGTTAACGATTGTATGTAAGAATTTTACATTTGTCAATAGTGAAATGATCGTGTTCTCTCGTTATTCAATTAATAATTACAAGTTACAATCTGCTGTACATAATAATTGGCTTGTCATCGAGATATATAATCCGACGATTAAGCGGAATTAAGAACCGGTAGACAAAAATGTCAGAAGTTATTACTGAATAATTTTTTCGTATTAGCTTGATTAAATCTACATTAATTCCAAATTATGAGCGCCATAAAAGACAAATGACCGTCTTTGCATATATTACTTTAATGCTTTATAATTCCTTTTTGCATAACTTTGCATTATTCAATGCTCTAGGAAAGTAATAATAATTCGTTAATTTCCGTTCCCGATATTAACAGAGAATCCTCATTCCGCTGATAAAGTGCTCTCGGCATTGAGTGGTCCTGAAACCTTCTCTTACTCTGTTGCAAAGTTACTAATGCTTATATATTCTACGTCCCGTTTTACGATAGTGATATTGAGTGCAGTGTGTTGGGGCACTTCAGCTTTGTTGACGCGCAGTTTCTCAAACATTTCGCGAGTAGTCGACGCAGCTACGTAGAGTTTGTTCAACAATTCCTATATCGTTGACGCGCAATTATCGCACGCTCTACGCTTGCTAAGTTCATATATCCTTGAGTCTTAGGACGTTTAATGGTATTATGCAAAACGTGAACAGAAGTCATTAAATTGTACGCTCGTATGGCATGTACATTGATAGATTCTGCTATTTCGAAATCGTCTTAATCAAGCCGTAAACAACAGATACTAAAGGAATGCAGATTTAAAAACATTCTACGACATTTTTGCATACAATATAGGTAATAAAAAATCGCTAACGTACCAAATAATACGATAAAAATAATTATTATTCATGAGAACCGCTACAAAATGTATTTTCCGAGAAATCTTTTCGTGAAAACGTGGGTAATTTGTAAAATAAGCAGAATATATGCGGAAACGCGAATAGTCTGCAAATATATATTTCCATGAATAACTGCGCGAAGCGCATTCGCTTTAGACGAAATCGGGATAAGCTAGACAGAATCTCTGGCAGATCCATGGCTCCTTAGAATCGGGAAAAGGATCGCGGTAGCGTCTGGGCGATAGGGGAGGCGCGAGAGAATTCCGCTCGTAAGCTCGGAGCGCGCGAAGGTACGCGCCGAGCGGAATGGAAGCGGCGGCTTCAGTCGGCCGCGAACCTCCGCCGAAGAACGGTCCTCATCGTCCGGATCGACGGGTAGTCCGGATATACCCTATCGACCTCGATAGAGATATCTTCGATCTCGATAAATAAAAAAAAAAAGGAACGAAGGGTGCAAAGTCGGATTCAGCCGATTTCTTTCCCCACGCGATTGCGCGGATCTACGAAACGACGATTACCAATGTGTGAAATCGAAAGCTAAGCGAGGTTCAGGGAACGAGAATGAGGACGATTCTGTATGCGTATTGCAACTTCTGTATTGAGCACTTCGGCAAATAAACACTTTCGACGTGTGGAGTAGACATGTGGAAGTGTTGGGCCCTGTTTCTGTGCGTCGCAGGTAATTAATTTAATGTGCGCAAAGTGGATTAAGGAGCAGTTTACGGACGATCCCAATGAGAGGGACGATCCGGAGTACGGGTGAGTGGGTAAACACGGAGAGATTCCGGTGCGTGGTTAATCCAAAGAGATTTCGGTAATAAAAAAGATGATTATACATTCCTGACATGGAATAATTATTATTAAAAATTTGCGGAGTAAAGTATCGTGCAAAAACATGTGCACGCAGAATCGCACATCGGCGATTTACGATGGATATCAGCATGTTCGGGGATCGTACTGTATCAATACAACGAAATTACAGTAATAAATGGTCATTTAAAGGGAGAGGATCAGTGCCTCCCTCCCACAATTATGATTCCCATCGTAATAACATAATTTGGTATTATTATATAATTAACCCGTATTTAACCCCGCGGTAAATCTGTTAGTGCCCTATGCAATCTAGCTCATTGCCGAAACATAGGCAATATTAATTAAAACTAATCATAGTACCTAAATTAATTTCACAAAATTTTTTCGATGAAATTACTCATTGTTTATTTAATATAAATTTAAAAAAAAAACAAAAAATCAATATTATTTTGCAAATTTAAAATAATAAAATTTAAATATTTATTGTGTTTAATAGGATAATCCACTAAGCGTAGACAAAATTGTAAACAAATATATTTCGATGCACTATTGAGTTGTTTGTATCTATTACGCGCTTTGCTAATTGGCAGTCTAATGACGGTTCCAATATAGATTAGTAGTTACGAAAACAACGTATAATTGTTATTTGCATGAATTTGAAGATTGTATAATATCAAGCAACAGGATCAATTTTCATCGTCAAACATAAACCTAGAACTGTGTCATATGTAAAATAAATAAAGCTTGAGGTTTGTTATATAGAACTAAGCTAATTCTGTTCTCTTATAAAAAGATTTCCTATTTCGAGAGAAGTGCTTTGATTATTTAATCCTGTTTAATCTGACGTTGTTTTATTCACATTTTTCTTGAGAAAGCTTGACTTTAGCGTCCCGCTAAAGTTCAATAAAAGCTCGACGTGAACCTTAAAAGAAACGCGAGCTGCATACTTTATGTGAGACGTATGTGAAATTTCTGCATGTAAGATTAAACGACTTGCAGGTGAAACGTTGCACCGACAGTTTCGGGACGCGCATATTTTACAGTGCATTTTCTGATGGAAACCACGAATAAATTAACGATCGAGATATGTGTCCTACTCAACAGGGCAGTTTCTGAATAGACGTAGCGATCTATTTTTGCAAGATCGAATCTAGGTAGGAACGATACCATCAAATCAGATCTGTGGCGAGAATAGCTCTGATCGCAGCAATCGTAAAATGCCTGCAGTTGCACAAACTCAGAAACTCAAAATTAGCCAATAATATAATTATTATTATTAAGAATTTATTATTATTAATTGTATAATTTGATTGTAAAACTTTATTTCATCATAAAAATGATATAATTATTCAATGATTAATTATAGTCAAACGACCACAGTCCTTATAAGTTACGACAAGCGAAATTTTAGTTCATCTGAATCGATTAATTTTCTTTGACAACGTGGTGAATAAAAATCAAAGGTTAATTGATCAATTACCGATAATATCGGTTTATTCGCAAAAGTGGCCATAAATTCTGGAAATATGAGAAGAATGTCCACCCAAGCGACTGAGGTTTAACCTTGTGCCATAAAGATTGTATGAATGAAAGTGCAAGTAGTGGGTAGACCATACACCACAAATATAATTTCCCGTCGCGACTATCGATATCGGTCGATTAGATGAGCTTGAAAATCGGATAGCTCGCGAGACCTTCCTACGAAGGTTTATAACACAATTATGCAGCACTGCCGATAATGAATGCTGCAAATGAGAATCATCAACTTCAATTATAATATAATTTTAACTTTAAGCAATTTTAATTTGCTTCAGCATATGTTAGATATTTATGTAAGTTTATTGACTATGATATTTGCAATTCGTAACTACGTGACTACGTACATTTACTTATTCGTATAAATGTGGCTGACAAAAAAGAAGTTATATCAAATTCAATTTGATATATCTTTTCTATATTTTCTTCTTATAAGTAAAAATATTAATCATTTAGAAATTTAATAATTCATGTTAATTCTGAAAAACAATTATGAGTATTCACGTCCATAAATAAAAGGGAAAAAATAGTTTTGCGTGACTTCCTATACGGCTGAATATTTATGCGAATAAGCCGCCGCTACTTCTACGATATTTTCTACCGCTAACGCAAAAGTTATTTCGGTATCAGGCAACAGTTTGCGCACCTGTGATAAGAAGACGCATATGTTACAGAGAAGGTGTACGAATCCGACAAGAAAAAAAAATGTGTTATTTCCGACTCATAAATATAATGTTTCTAAAGAAAAACATTTTGAAGATTTAGAAAAATTCAATTTTTTAATGAGCATTAAAAAACATGGGAATATAAAAAATTTAATTTTTTCTTTAATATTAAATCATATTTTGCGAAAAACTAGGAAACCAGGATGAATTTTCACATTAGAGATTTAAATACGCCCTCTCTGAACCTGCATTTCCTGCCGAAATGAAATATGCAACGTACGCGCTGACCATCTCGTTTGTTATGTGTTGCATTTTAAAACAAGTTGTATATCGCGTCTAAAGCTCCAACAAACTTTAGCATAATTTGTAAATTCACGTGCAATTAGAAAATTCCGCGTAGAAAAAAATTCTGTCAAAGGATATTTCGTAAATTTTCCAACAATTTCATGTTTTTAAACAAGTAAATTTTAATGTTGTAAACATTTATTCATATTTAATGCACGATTTATTTATATTTCATCTTTAATGCACATTTAGTCATATTTAATTCACGATTGAAGCCTTTCCTCGAGCAATTATAGAGCTTGTTCAAATCGGTACATGCGCAGTACTACTTTCGGTCGATGACTAACTAAAATCGATCGCGCTATAATTAAGAGGCGCGTAATTGTAGACAGTGCTACTGGTTTTTATTGTTCATAGAAACTAGTTCCCGTAGAATTCTAACGTGTGTAAATACTGCGTTTGAACGCTGCTTCGAACAGGCTTTCAATGTAATCGCTATGCTATAACGTGCGCTCCTCGGGCATTTACTAACCGATTAACTATCTGGTAGTGACCCATTTACATCTGTGGTCTATATATCATACTTATACATATGCAGCTCAAAATCAAAACTCTACCATCAATTAAATGTCCATTTAAAATATTACATAAGAGAAGTCTAAACTATATTTAGAACGAAACAGCGTGTATGTTTATTCTTCCTATTGACAATTTAAATGATGATTTTGTCAGTGAAAAGTGCATAAAACGGTAATTTAATACAATAAAAAATATTGAATGTGTTCGAATTCGAGCACAGAAAAAAAATTAATATCAAATCAACAATTCATTGTTTCATATGTAAGCAAGAATATAAAATCTTCTTGGAAGAATTTATAATCTTAAACAGACATAATTTACTTACATGGAGAAAATTTTTCTCTTCACATAAGCAAATTATGTCTGATTAAGATTATCAAATTCTTCCAAGAAAATTTTATATTCTTGCTTATGTATGAAACAATAAATTGTTGATTTGATACTCATTTTTTTCTGTGAGTGAAAAGTATTTTTAATGCAATATTTTTCTGAGCATTTCGTAATCTAGTGTATGCTTATTTCTTTTTTTTTCTTCATTAAGAAGATAAAAAAAAATAAAGAAAAAGAAAAAAACACGCACAGTTAAAGTGGCTTTCCAATTCATTAACTTCGCGTTACTTATTATCGAGGTCAAAACTGATATCGTATTAAAACAGTTACGTTATTCTGATTTAAGTCGATTTACGGAGGCCTAATATCCCTTTTCCTCTTACTTCAATTTATTTACATCGATTTATCCGCGTTAGAAATCATTAAGAACTGGAAACGAGCTTCGATAAAAGCGCTTGATTCTTACATACGTAATTGACGTGCGAACGAGAATGTGCTTTCCATATTGGAGGCCTGCGGGCGGAAAGGTTAAATCTCTGGAATTTATTAATAGTCATACGATACTGGTTGTGTATCATAAATGGAATTTATGGTGACATGCGCGCCACGAGGTTCGTCTACGCGACGATGACTCACGAAGATGGATCTTTGAGTAATTAATTGGACATGTACGACAAACAATCATTGCCGCCAGCGTATCACTGCTGCGCCGCTTGCATGTGTACTTTCGTAATAACTATATTAATTTGCAATAAGCGTTGGCACACACCAGACATATCCTTCCGCCACAATCTCTTTCGTACACTGAGAGAAAAAATTGTAGTGGAGACAACTATAAGGGGACAACCATACAAATTTTGTT
>QKQZ01037494.1:0-20179 GCA_003595255.1 Solenopsis fugax
AAAGATATTTCCATTTTTACGAATTACCCCACCTAACGAATAGCCCTGGTCTCCCCTATAAAATTGCAACACATAATGTAATAATATAAAAATGTGTATCAAGAAATACCTTTTACTAAAAAAAATATCAAACTTATGTTAAAATTAGCAGTGGTTCTTCCGATGGCGGTAACTCCTTTGTTTCTTGTATTTCGACGACCTTCCGATTTATAATATTCCCTTTTTCATCTACTTCATCGATAGATAATAAAATATTAGATATCACAGGTATGGACTTGTCATCGCCATTCTCAGCCCTTTCCTCTTGTGAATCCTGTTCAGCTTCCATTTCTTTTTCCGCGTTAACTTCAACAATCTGGAACAAATGTTGTAATATAATCTTCACATAATAAAATAAGAATCTTAGATGATATTAAGGTTACCATGAAACACTTACTTTTACTTTCGTCACTGAGTTAGTTGGACTTAGCTCTATTTTGTATGTCTTATCTGGCAAATTCGCTTCTTCGACGGGCGACACATTTTCTTCATCCACAGCCTCATATCGGACCATCTGGAGCCTGTAACACCCGTCTTCGTCTTGCGTATAGTGGAAACGTTTGTGTCCACTGGGCAATTGCAATCGATGAGCTTCTATAAGATGTTTCGTCAACCTGTAACTCTTCCGATATTTAATCGGGCATTCGTGGCAACAGTACCATCGCACCGCTAAACTGTGTACTCGTTCTACATGCCTGTAATGTATTCAACAATCATCAAATAAAGAAGTCTTTATCGAATAAATCTTTATTAAAGATTTTTATGATTACCTGTCCAAGGCGTAAGCGCCCTTGCACGTGTAAGGGCAGCCCTCAAAATGGCATGAAAAATTCGGTCCATTAGTATGGACAGTCATGTGTGAATCGAGATCCTGTTGTGACTTGGCAGCATGCGAGCACAACTGACATGGGAACGTCCTAGTCGATATGTGACGGTATCTGACGTGTTTCGCCAAACTCGCCGGCGACTCGCAGCTCATGTCGCACAGGTTGCATTTGTAATTGAACACATGGGCTCTCATGTGATCGCGCAAGATACTTTCGGTCGGATAAAACTTGTTGCAATGGGAACAACGAAATCCCTGCACTGTAAATTCACATGTTTTAAGGAAAAACGAGAAAGAGATACAAGAAATCTTGAATATACAACGAATTTATTACCCTCCAAGGGAATCTGTCGCTGGCAATGTATGTGAAATTTCGTCTTAGAAGCGAATGTGACACCGCAATCCGGGCAGGCGACTATTTTCTCTTTGGTATGACATCTCATGTGATCTCTTAGTTTGTACAAGCTAGGATATTTACTATTGCATCCAGTCCACTTGCACTCGACCCCATCTTTGACTCTGTTACCACGAGGGCAATCCCTCATGTGTACGCTAACATGATACAAGTACATCTGATAATTCGTGAACAATTTCAAGCACTCCTCCCACCTGCACAAATGCGGAGGCGGGGAATCTATGATGTTCTTCCACTCTGGATCCCTGTGACATTTCTGTAAAGATAATACAGTTTTTAATCTCACATTCAAGTCTCCGTCGAATATCGACATCGCTACTTACTGGCAGCTTGGTTCTTCCACGAACATTAGAACCGATACACTTCAGCTTGGTGTGATAGGCGTGGTAATTGACATGTCGTATTATTTCGTCTGATACATCACTGTTATATGGACAGTCTTTCCACTGACACACATAAACTTCGTTGTCGTCCTTCATGCTGATCTGTACGTTCGGTATGTGACTTGAGACGTGCCTCAAAAATTGTTCCAAGTGATTGCTGCGAAACGTACACTTCTTCCACTCGCAGGCCAGGTTCAGCACCTCGTTCTTCAGCTGCGTTCCCACCTTACGTTTCTTTCCGCCGCATTCCGAGACGGAGTCGAATTCCGAATCCGTGTTGTACCAATCATCGTACTCAAATTCCCCCGTAATCTTACGCTTGAGGCTCTGCTCCTCGGAATAGGAATGATCCTTCTGCGATTCAACCCAATTGCTGCATCTGTCCTGCACTACCTTGCTCGCAATCAGCTTCATCTCTGGATCCGCCATATTGTAACGCGAGGACAGCAAATCTGGCAAACCTCGTGTTACGTCTTGTACCTGGAACAAGGTGTTTCAGATGTCAGTCAAGAGCGCACATGCTTCAAGAGTAACAATTACAATCGTAAATTCATACTTTCAAACGTGCCGCTGCAGAGTAACGTGAAATGGCGATCGTGTCGTTTGATGAAAGGAATTTCACGGATTCGAGAGAGAATATGAGCGAAACTACTGACTCCTAATCGGTTCCCAACCACTTCCAATGGAAGTGTCGGATCCTCGTAACGCTGATCGTCACGGTTATCGCGCGACACCGCGTTCGTCGTTTCCGTCAGTCTTACCGCGTCTCTCCGAGCGACTTTTCTTCGTCGTTCGCTCGCCTCACTCGCTCATCCTCTCGACGTTCGATCTCGCGGACGGTATATCCGCTATGCGTCTGTTCCTGGCTCGGGCATCTCCGACGCTTCTCCGCGAGTGTCACCTCGTCGATAGAAGCCCTTCTCGAGGCGCGCGAGTCGTCGCATCGCGCGGGACGTCGAGCTATCACGTTGCCGCCAACTGGTCAGCGAGCGACCGCAGGGGCACGACCATCTGCGCTCTGTCTTCTGGTTGTTATGCTCGCACTTTGTTCGGAGAGGAGGAAGGGCCTTAGCACGCGGGTTTTCACAAATTTTGACTTTTTTGTGACAGGTTATGCCACTCGCTCGGGCGCGTTTCTTCTTCCCTCCCTTCCTCCGCTTCGTACGTTGTCCATCTCTCCACCAATGTAGATTAACTTTTATCTCGGTTTACGTTTCTATCTTTTTGCGGTTCTAAGAATTAGAAGAAGAATTAAACTGGTTGAATCAATGTAGTTTAAAGTAGTTAACAATGTAGTTAAACTCTGCATTGGTAAAAAAGAACTCATAAAAATTGTTAACTATATAATTTTTAAGTTATAAGTATTTATACAGGGTGAACAATTTCAAACGTAATGGGCCGAATATCTCGGAAAATATGAAAGATACGGAAAAATGTTTCAGATAAAAGTTGTAGGGTTTTAAAAGGTCTATTTACTGATCTTATCAGTTTGATCTTGGATGGCGTCGCCAAGGTCAGATCGAAGTCACATCAACTTTTTTAAATGGAACACCCTATTTTTCCAGAATCTAATAGCTGGTGTCAAGAGTTTTTAAAAACACTATAATAAAGTTATTTTTCCTTAAGTACTTTTCGAGTTATGAGGCTTGAAAGCTACAGTATACTGTAACGAGATTCACTATATTAAAAGGCAATTAAAAAACAGGCGAATTTTTTAAATCATCGATTTGATTGGCATTATGTGCTAGTGCACTTTTTACGGAGCAAGTTACATTTGTGCATTGATCAATCAATGAATTAAAAAACTCGCTTTATTTTTCCTCTTTCTTGGCATAAGATATGAATTGCATTAATGCAAATTTACACGAAACAGGTACAAGAATAAGAATGTTTTTTTTAAGGTCATGGAAAGTGCGGTGTGGCGGTGGTGAGAATATCAGGAAGTCGGTCTCTAGAAACGCTGAAAAGGATGACGAGCATATCCAAGTTGGAACCGAGGAGAGCCTTCCTACGGAAGATACGCGATCCGGAAACGGAAGAGGTCATCGACAATGGACTCTGCTTGTGGTTTCCAGGTGCGCGCAAATTCTCGCGCTCATTCTTTTAACAGACACGTTCGATGTTTTCCTTTTTTTTTATTTCAACAATTTTAAATTACATCAAAACTTTATTATCAAAACAGCTTTTGCCTTTAAATTTTATATAGATGTTTGTTCGAGAACAATTTCTAGAGTTACAATTGAATAGCAAGAGGAAAGAAAGGGATGAGAAACGTCTATCAGAAATGCTCCAAAACTCACACCTGACTAAGACATCTTGTTTCCAGGTCCGCACTCGTTCACCGGTGAAGACTCCGTGGAATTTCACGTGCACGGCGGACCAGCAATCTTGACGCGGCTGATGCAAGTCCTCTCGAGGCTACAGGTGCAGCCGGCGCTACCAGGCGAATTCACCAGACGTGCCTTTTATAACAATAAACTGGATCTGACGGAGGTGGAGGGCCTGGCCGACTTGATAGAGGCCGAGACCGAGTGCCAGAGGAAACAAGCGTTACTGCAAGCTGATGGTGTTCTTCGTAAACTGTATGACAACTGGCGGAAGGTGCTGTCAGAATCCGTGGCGAGTATCGAAGCGTACATTGATTTCGGTGAGGAAGACAACATCGAGAGCGACGTGGTACAAAACGCGCACCACGCTCTCAGACAGTTGATGCGAGATCTGGAAGAGCACCTGGCCGACGGCAGGCGGGGCGAAATTCTGCGCAACGGAGTGAGAACCGTGATCATCGGCGAACCGAACGTGGGCAAGAGCAGCTTGCTGAATCATCTGGTGCAGCGAAATGCCGCCATCGTCACACCTATCGCTGGTACGACGAGGGACGTCATCGAGCTGACCGCCAACATCTCAGGCTATCCCGTGCTGATAGCGGATACCGCTGGTATCACGGACGACACCGGGGATATCGTCGAAGCCGAGGGTGTCCGTCGAGCGAGAAGTCACGCGGAGAACGCCGATTTTGTGGTCGTCGTGGTGGACGCGTTCAAGTGCGCTACCAGCGGCATGATGTACGAGGACTACATACGCGAATACCTGTCGTCACTGGGGATACTGGAGCTGTTGGTGAAAATCGGGAGAGAACGTTTTATCGTGATAGCGAATAAAAAAGATTTACTGAAGGAGGAAGAGAAACAGTGCCTTAGCGATACTGAAGCGATTCTGATATCTTGCAGAATGGAGGACGGTTTTCAGGACTTGCTGCGATCGTTGACAGATCGCTTCAGTAAAATGTATGATACAATAAAATAATAATCGTTGACATTTGCAATCATAATTACGTTATGACGATGTTTTGTTTAGATGCGGCAACCCATCCGCGGAGAGTCCGACCATCAGTCAGGCAAGACACAGAAATCACTTGATGCAGTGCTTGAGACATCTGCAGAGTTACTTCGAATTGTGCGCCAACGAGCAGCACGATATGGCCATAGCGGCGGAGGAGATTCACAAAGCGATGCGAGAACTCGGGAGGATAACAGGACACGTTAGCACTAGTGAAATACTAGACATTATATTCAAAAACTTTTGCATTGGCAAATAAAACGCACTTAAAACGCCGTTTTTGTATTTTCCTGTAAGCTTCGCAATATTTTAGAGAAGTAATCACGATCAGATATTATTCAAATGTAAAGTATGTCTTTACAAGCTACTTTTATCATACATGCTTAAAAAAACAGGGGCAGATTGCAATGCTGAAGACCTAAACGGGAAAAAAAAAAAAACAGTTTTGCTAATGTATCCAAAAATTTAGCTGCTGACAAAGATCTAAAAATATTTTGTTAGACCATCAATAATTACATTGTATGCTCAAACTATTAAAACATCAAAACTTTTTGCAGCATTATTCATCATGTTTGAACATTTATAATTATTTTAATAATCAAAAATTTTCAGCTCTGTATCCAGCAAAAACATTTTAGATAATTTTGTAAAACTATTCTCTCTTTCCGTGTCCTTACATTTTAAAATTATCTTGAAATCTGATATTGGTTTCTCATCTGCCATAATGGAAACAGAATAGAAATCGGAGTTATCTGTGCATACATGTCTTTTTTTTTTTTTTTTAGGAAATGTTGATTGATTACAAAGCGCGTTGCGATAGCATGAAGTAAAATAAATGGAAAACAGAGGGCCTTCATAAGCATCGTATGTTTATTAACAATGTTACACGCACAATCATACATAGAACAACCTTTTGCCTGATTATAGGATATCGATACCCTACGCGTTTATACACAGATAGGGCTCCGTTACGTGGTTTCAAGTCGTTATCTGTATGCCATGTCCGTGTTGTGTGCTAATTGCATCTCGTTATTATGACGTTTATCATAATAACTCCGCTCGCTCTCGCAAAAAGGATAATTTAACTTGGCATAACAACGAAAGTAAAACAACTCGTTTGAGGGAAAACAAAAGAAAGAGAAATAAGTCGTATACAAAAAAATCAAATTTTTTGACTTGAACCATTTCTTACACATATATCTTACAAATTTGTGTGATATTTGGAGTAGAAAGAAACATGTTTCCCTATTAAAAAAAAGAAGAAAAAAAAATAGATTCGAGTTGTTACGATTAATTATTAAATGGTATCATTATAAAGTCTATTATGTAACTGCTAATGAAAATTTTCGCCTTTCAATCATGCTTAATGGCGTTGGTTTCATTTTTACAATGACAGCGTCCAAATTTTAACAAATGTATCTTTTCCGCATTATTTGCACGGTGACTCCTCATCTCTACCCATTAGAGATTAATTTAATTCACGTGATTTGTGAGTCACCCAAGAAATTTTATGCGCGCAGCGAGAGGTCACCAAGGATTATACTATTAATATGCTATTAATATGATCAGTCCATATAAAGAAATCGAATGGCTTATAAATATATATAAAGATTTGGCGGATTCATCACGCGACTCATCACGCCGCGCAGGATTCGTCGCTCATCCTTTTTTTGGTGTCCTCTTTTTTTTTTATATATTATATAAATCCGATGTGTAGAATCCTCGGAGTAGACTGCTTGTTTGTACAATTGCATAGAATAGTTTGAGATCTATCCGAAAGCAAACCGATTCGCGCTGCACGTCCGAGACGCATTAACGTCAAAGATCGTTTTCATTTTCTATCTACACACGTCTCCTTTCTTCTTTCACCCAATTTTTTTTTATATATATAAAGCCTTAAATTATCGGGCGAGATTGTCCGGTCTCTCAAAAAGAAACAAAACTTCGCTGTACATCAAGCTTTTTTTTCCCTCTGCGAGACCAGACCGATTACGCGCAACTGTCTCTGTAATCCTTAAATGCTACTAACAATGAAATTTCGTCCAATCTTTACGTATAAGACGAAAAGAAATCGTAGTAGAATTAAAAGATTAATGCGAACCTAGTGAACCGCAATCGAGTACATCCGTCAAAGCAAAAAAAAATCCAGGAGCGACTAACGCGTAAACTCGCGATTAAAAACATGAACGGAAAAGAGCTGCCATTATCAAATATACAATAGAAAAATATACCATATCTTTTTATATATTGCTTTAAATATAACAATTCAATGTACATTTTTATCGAACAAATTGGAAAACGTTACTTGTTAAATATAAAAATATGTAACATTCTCTTACATTTCAAGCACAATAACTGAACATAAATTTTTATCGAATCGCTTGTAAATCTTGACCATGAAAGTTGATAGATGTAATTGGACCTCTATATAAAATCAAAACGAAAACCAATCATAATTTATATTTCAGCAATGCCTTTATCTAGCTTAAAACGCACATAGAACTGTGCGCTCCGTTCAGAGTCGGGTACGGATGAACTAAAGCGGTTCAGAAGGGCCTTCGTATCGTGACAGATACGAACGAGAAAAGAGAAGCGAGAAGGAAAGTCTGTCGAGGATCGAGTCGAAGACTCATCGATTCCTTCTCTCGTCCCTAAATGATCCACGTCTCTTCGACCAACGACTTTTCCTCGCATCGTGGGTCCACATTCATCTATTTTACTCTCCCAGTTTCTTCTTCATCCAACATGTTTCTTACATAATGGCGAAGAATATGAGGAAAGAAAAGCGACAGTAAAAGATATCTATCGTGGACTTCAAACTGAGATTCGCAATAATTTAAAGCTTTATGAGAATGATGTGAAGCGATGGAAGATGAAGCTCTTGAAGACAAATCATGAAAGTGTTTCGCAATAATGCAATACTCAAAAATGCAACGCGGTAATACTACATTGATAATTTATTCGCGACCCACGAAATGCATATTAGACCATGGAGATCATCTTTCTATTTCTAAAATAATCTTGAAAACCCGTTTCGTCTATTTTTACTTCCTCTATTCGATAATCTTTTTCCTCTCTTTCATTTCTTTCAATTTTATTAAATAAATTAAAACTCTTCGAGGTACTTCGAAGATCTCTTGTACCTAACTTTTAACAATTAATCAGCTAAAGTATTTTCAAAAGATGAAGAGCAAAACCTTATTTAGAATAAAGAGGAAGCATAATACATATATGTATTATATCTATAGATGTGTTAAATTTAAATGGATAAAAAAGAAAAATTATCAAGAAAAATGAGAACTGATGAAACGGATTTTTTGAACCGAACTCAAGACAGAGAGATGATTTCCTGGAAATGAGAGCAGGAACGAATGGAAGATGAAGAGTTCTTGGCTCGATCCATGATAAGCCTTTTACTTATTCGCTTTTCTCTCCTCTCCCATATCCACACTCGTTAAAGGCGCTAAGTTTGGCAATAATAAAATTATCGCGAGCGTCACCCAGCAATTCGTTAAGCGAGGATAGAACAGCACCGCTGAAATGATACAATTAATTTTAACAGCATGCTGATTGTGTATTCGAGACGTTAAAAATTTCGGTTCGATTTCGCGAGATCGTTCAGGAAAGCTCAGTGGAGACGTTCACTACTCCGATCGTTTTCGTTCACTCGCTGCGAATTCCGACGAACTGAAATTTCGTCAACGTTACTCGCACCCGTTTCTCTTTACAATAGCGCACCAACTCACGCTGCATAAAATTGGAATGTGCGCGTCAAGATTTAATTCCGTGCAGAACTCATTAGTTTTTGTGAAAAATATGGATTCATCTAAATTACTTCAGAGAAAGCTGATTGTACCCTATAAAAAACGCATCTCAACGCGCAGTTTTAATTCCCGCGTCGGAAAGTCGCTCGTAAATTTCGAAAAGGCAATCTACCTCAATATCTTATCGAGCAAAATCTTAGAGAAATCTAAACAAACGATCGCAAGTTATTATATTATCGCGAAATTATCGGAAGAGAAACTCCATTAAAAAAAAAAAAAAATACAATCGACTGAAGACTTCAACGTCGGGGACAATCAAGTCGCGTCGTTCGGTTTCTCGAAACGGAATTGGTTTCAATTCGCGGAAATCTCGAGATAAATCGGCAACACCTCGGAACCGAAACAACGACGAATACGTCGCCGTTCTCGCAGGGAACTCTTACCCCGGCTCCGATTCCGAAGCACCGGGATCAGCAGCCGATGGCACGGATCGTCTCTTCCGTACGGAAAGTAAAGGAGACGAGAAACCGCATGTTCGCCGTCTCGCTCTAGCAAATGTATGTCTATACGCACATACACATTCTATACTTTGCATGTAAGTAATGCCTATTTTCCAAAGATATACGTTATGTGAGACATGCACTCTCTTTCACAATCATTGAATCACGGCTCGCTCGGACCGGTGTCCTCCCCTTAATTTTCTTTTTTCTCACCCTCGCCTCCACGCCGCTCTCGCTTCACGCGTTTCTATGATCCCTTGACCTGTGCAGATTCGTATTATCCCTCCTGTACTCGCGGATTTTTCTACTCTGGACGCATTTACGCACATGTACACGCGCGTCAAAACATTACAGAAACGCGCCGCCGCTCTTCGAAGGGAGGTGTGCATACACGATTTCGCCTGTTTTCCTGCCGGGAAGTTAAAGTTCGATCTCTCTTTAGAAACGTTAATTAGTACCGATCCAGGATGATTCGAGGAAACCTCGAACGGCAAAAGGATTTAATTTCAAGTCGATCAATTTCAAATTTAGTGTATTGATTTGATAATATTATACGTTTTCTTCTTGCGTTTTGTCTCAGAAAAGAAAAAAAAAAATATATATATACAATTGCAATCGGTATTAACTAACGTTACTATCGGCCCTAACGCTTATAACACTAACAAATCTCTTTCTCTCTCTCTCTCTCTCTCTCATTCTCTCTCGCTATCTTACTACGTGCTACTTTTACGCAGCACTCGCTATGTACAAAAGAATATACTACTTACAGATTACAACGGTGATTTACCGTGAAATTTCTGAACCATCGCAACTCAAAATGGCGTATGCACACGCAGATACATGTATAATTTTACAAGGAAAAAATAAAGATTATACCGTTAGTTGGTGCTACACCAAATGTATTCGCCACAAATTGTTCCTCGAGGATCGATTTATAGCCGCGATTGACTAATTCCGATCAACGAATTTTTTTTATCTCTCCGCCTTCAGGAAGAACAACACGACGCATAAGGAAATACGCTAAATCGGAATTAGGAAATGAATTTAGAAGTTGAAATTTGCAAACGAATCTAGAAACGCGATGAAATCGGTCTCCACGGGGGAGGGGGAGCATCCCCACGTTTCTAAATTTATTCGACTAAAAGGGATATGTCACGATCCGTGAAATGCAACAGCTGACGATTGGATCGGAAATTCCCTCATCGGCTTTCTCGATCGAGCCGTCTCGCTGCCGAGACGCGCTTCGCGCGCGTGTGTGTGTGTATATATGTGTGTGTTCTTCTATTGTACGATTCGCGATGTTACTCTTTTTCATTTAGTATAAAAAGTCTCATCCGGTGACACGTCAATTGGTACGTAGGCAAATCCGAAATTCGTTACACATTCGACCTATATACCTTAGACTCGACATGCGTACTTGTAATGAAGAATCCTTAACGATTAATCCTTACACGCGTATTAATATGTGATGCTTATGAGTTTATGAGCTACCTATACTAAAGGAAAAAACATACACCACTGAAAGATTATATTTCCTTATATCCGCGATCACGCGTTATTAGCTACACTCGGATCGCCGCGCAAAGCTACTTTTCTTTTTTTGTCTTTTTTTTTCTCTTTTTGCACTGTGCATACGCTTAGTGGAGATGTAATGTTTCGCGGTAAATGGGAGCAAAATTCGAACGATACGCGTCACTCTACACGTGATAATAAAAATCGCTACACGGTTCTGTCTCGTTTACGATTTCTTCATCCTCCCCCCTCTTGCTCACATGTAATCTCTCTTACGCGCACTCATCTCAGACATCATTACACCACCACCCCATATACAAATAGTGAAGCACATTAAAAACATAGCGGTATGCTAAGTATTATGTAGATATTGGAAAACTTCCACTAATTCTATGCAAAGTATAGCTTGTAGAATATCATTCATTAAAACTAGAACTTACAATAATTGAAAAGAGAGAAAAGAATCCCGCCTCATTTTTACCGTGAGGGAGTAATTTTTTCTCTATTTTCTCTCTTTTTATCTTCTCTCTGTCGAAGCGGCGCTCCATTCTCCGCGCGCTCAGATACTTCTACTCTTTTTGCGTCATTCGCGCGCGTGACTCGAAAAAATGAAAAGAAAAGAAAAGAGAAAAGAAAAAAAAAAACAAAAACAAAAATTAATTCAATCAAAACGGAGCGGGCCACCCCGTCTTGATCGCGCACAGTGGTCGTGATTTAGATATAACTTTGTAAATAGCGTGTTCCTGTATATTGTTGCCATCCTGAAGATTCACGCTATAGAATACATTACATTGTAAAATTACAATTGAGCTTAACTCACTATGCCCTGCAGTGTCACTCGTATGACGGAAACAAGCCAAAATTATCCCGCTTATCCTCGCTCGTGCTAAAATACATCCTTTTAGATGCGTATACGTATGCGCGCCAACTACGAGGATGTCGGCCGCATCTCGTGTCTGCGTAAATTCGCCAAAGTATCTTCCCGCTCGGACGATCGATCGCGTCCGATCGCCTCTCTCGGATTGGTTAAAATTTATTTCAAACTGGATCATAAATTGAAATAAGTTTTACCACATCCCTTGCGATTAGTGTGGGTAAGATAATCTGACAAACTTCGCGTACACCTTCACAAAATACCTGCAAAACACTCGACACTAAATAATCGGCGACTCGCATCAACTCGTCTCTCGGATAAACAATTTCTACGTTAGAGAATGGATATATAAACAGAGACGAGTTCTATCTTACAAATCTCTATCCAGCGCCTACAAATTATAATAATATGAGAAAGTGCGACCATTTGTTCCCAAGTTTCGGTATAGTATTTAAAAGAAAAGTTTAAAGTGATAAAAGATCTGAAGATTTTACTTATTGAATCGCGGTGGTCTCCTCAACCGTGTTATCAGCTCCGTCCTGACAGTCCTGGCGTAATTTGGCGTGGCATACTGATCGGTCACCGCGATCGTGCTCTGAAGACTCTGTATGAATATGGACGAGTCCTGTATCTGACCTACGCTCGCCGCTGCTGCTGCTGCTGCTGCTGCTGCTGCCGCCGCCGCCGCCGCCGCCTGATATTGATACTGACTATTAGTTATGTCAGCGGCCGGATAGTGACTCGGTTGCACGAACTGTGGCGGATTCTCATACTGCGGATACGGGATCGAGCTCTCCGCGGAGAATTGCGGTATCACCTGGTTGACGTTGACCGGCGTGGTGGGGTAACTGTTCGGGTCATAGGTCTGATACTGATTCAGTTGACCGAGTTGCGTGGTGTTGAACGGCGGCGACTGCGGGAACTGCGCGGCGGTCTCGGAGAACAGCACGTTCGCGACCGTCGGCTGCGGGAAAGATTCCGGTCTCGCGTACGGTGGAATATTGGTCGTCACCGCGCTACTCAGATTCTGCACGCTTGGTATGCCAGCGGCGATCGGTGAAGTGCCATATCCGTGGAACGTGGCCTGCGAACGGCCAGTGTGATCGCTCAGATCCTTCACGCCGCCGCTCTGTAACGAGCTCATGACATTAAGCTTGGACTTGATGCCGCCGCCAGTGCCACCGACGCTGACACCGACGCCGCCTCCGCCGATCTCGTTACCATGCTTGATACGTGCATCCGTCAATAGTGGATGCCGCACATTAACGATGCTCTGTGGGGCGCGCAGTGGCGGAAAGTTGATCGGTGCCATTTTCGGCATCGAGCCTTGCTGCTGTTCCAATGCCTTGCGAGCAGCCGCAAACGCGCTGTTGTTGTCGTTTCTTTGACAGGAACCTGACTGCGGACTGTACGTGTTAGATGGCGTGTAGGTGTCTCTGTGCAAAACTGGCGTCGCGGCTGACGACTGTTGCGTCGCAAATCTTAACGGCAGATTGGCGGTCATCGATCCAGCAATGCCGGTGCTCTTGTAATCCGGATTGTTTACAGACATTGGTTTCTTGTAATCTGATTGGATTGGATAATTCTTGATGCCTGAATCTGTTTCATTGGAAAATTTCTTCGGCGCGGTATAATCTTTTGGATTTTTCATCGAGTTCTCGCGCGTACTATTTATACAGATACTGACAGGCCGTACGCTATTGAATGTGGAACTGCTGGATTGCTTCGCGGTAATCGATGCGTTTTTCGTCGCGTTGTGCGATTCGCTCGACGACTTCAGAGTATCATTATTACCATCATGCTTCTTCATCGAGGAATTAATTTTTCCAGCGGCGATCGAGCTCCCAGACGTTCCAATAGAGTGCAAAGTAGCATCTTTGGTGCCCGCTGTAGTGCTCGTTACCTTGACAGGCAACTTGGATGTTCTGTTCTTACTTCCCATGTGGTTCTGTCCGCCTTTTCCTTTGTCAGAGATCTGATTGATAACTGGTAATACTTTGATGTTTGTATTATTATTCTGATTATTAGATGCCAGATTGTGGGGCTTGCAGGTGATGGTGACAGCTGGCAGGAGCAAAGCGCTGGCTCACTTCTTGGTCATGATTTTCAGATATTCCAGGGCATTTTGAGCAGCACTGGCTTGAGCATCTTTACTAGTCGCGCCGCAACCATAGCAAACTGCTACTGGCAGGGTAGACAGTTGCACAAGGCACTGGAATTTACCTAGAAGACGGGACAATGTTGTGTTTAAATTATAGTTATATCACTATTTATAAATAATTTTTATCTTTTCAATATGTACAATTAAATCAGCAATTTTGATAAAAGTTTGCGTCACGACTCATGATAACATGTATCATTAAAAGATTAAATATCACATACATACAGATGCCAGTTGACTTGCATAACACCATGTGTAGTTCAACATGTAAATGAACATGGATAAACTTGTATCCGTGTTCATTTACATGTGAAAGAAACACAGAGCAGTGAAACGCAGAGTGGCGAAACGCTATTTACAAGTAGTGGAAGGAGTAATCTATAAGCAACAAAACTCAAATAATGTGCAATATGGCTGCTTTAACATCAGCTAAAAAGGCTCTGAGAAAAAAAATCGAGCACATTATTAAAAGCATAAGTATAGAAGAAAGAAAGAAGCAATCTGTGATCGTGTTTGAAAAGGTGAGTCTGAGAAAGGTTAATAAATCAATAATCTCCAAACCTCTTCAGAGACCTGTTGAAGAGGTTATGTTTTGATGAAGGGACAAGCTTTATAAAACAATTATAACATCTGCAATATTAATTCATTGCTATCGCGTTATTAACAGCTATGCCGCTTGAAGCAATATCAGGAGAGCAAGAGAATTTCTTTGTATTTGAGTACTAATGATGAAATCGACACTATACCCATATTGAAACACATATTTGATATGGGAAAAGAGGCATTTGTACCACAATATCAAGGAAAAACTATGGAAATGGTAAAACTAAAGTCAATGGAGGATTATGAGACATTGCCACTAACAAAATGGAACATTAAACAACCAAGTACTACTGAGAATCATGAAAACGCATTAGAAACAGGTAAATCCTACAATAAAAAACTATATTTTATGATAGGCCTTATCTTGTAAAATTTATTGTTTAATATAATTGAAACTGTATAAATTATATATCTACTATAGGTGGATTAGATTTAATAATTTTACCAGGCATTGCTTTCACGATGAGTGGTAAGTTTTGCTCAATAAACATTATACATTTTTAATCTTGTATTTAATTATTTTATCATTATCATTGATTAGGAAAACGTTTGGGACATGGAATGGGTTACTACGACAAGTACTTAAAAAGATGTTTTGAAAAACAAAAAATAAGACCATATCTAGTTGCAGTAGGATTTAAAGAACAAATACAAAAAAACATTCCTGTTAATGAGCATGATGTACCTGTTGATATCATACTTACTGGACAATAAATAATATAATAAAAAAAATATGTAATTTTATTCTATGCACAGCCATTTTTGATCACAACCATCTAAGATAAAAATTCTTTCATATTATACTTCGCTAATCAACTTACCACTGATAGATTTCTCTTCAATATCAACATAAGTTACTTCGAATTGCTGCTCTGACGCAATTTCTTGTAAAAATTGTACCAAATTTACATCCCCGTCATTGAAACAAGTATTCTGCAACAAAATTAGAATGACTTACAATTGATGCCAGTTTACGTCAATATCATTCAGATAAATAAATAATTTATTTCCGGCTTGGTAACAAGCAAGAGAATTAAAACATTACAATTGCAACATTTCTTCTGCTATTCTCCTCATCGAACTCTTGGATACAAACCTGCAGTTGAAAAAGCTTAACACCTGTGGACGACTTGAGACTCTTGTGAAATTTCGAAACTTGGATACTATGTATTGTTGTCAATGTTGAAATTTTGCTACCTTTCAGATCGGCATAACGGGAGCTCATGTTTGTGTTTCTTTGCATAGTCTATAATGGACAATTAATATACATATAAAACTTTTCGTTAAGCACATATGTAAGAATGCTTTATATATTAACAGCGATTTCACATTTACATAAAAACTTAAATGAAGTGGATATGACCCAAGCATAATTATTCTCAAGAGAAAACTGTAAACAACTATAATTGGACATTGAAATGCGATATTAATCTAAATAATGGTCCGTTATAGATTTCAACTGATCGGAAAGATAGCTCGTATTATATAGTGACATTAACCCATTGCGGTCCGCAGTCTGCGCCGAAAGTTATACCACGACGACACTATGCCATCGATTGGCGAACCGTAACGGATTAAAGCCAAAATCACTTCCACTTCTCTAATTGCACACAATCGCACACATTTGTAAACGCGCTCACACATTCAGAAACACACATACACACAGCAAACGCATCAGATTTAAAACAATCATTAATCGTTTTGCTTTGTAGTTACGTGTCTCATAGCCATTGCAGGATTTTTATTCTTCTGATTATACATTGTCTCAGTATTCTTTTTCTCGTGTTTTTATGAATGTTAAAAGACAATAACTTAGCCCTTAGCTCTGAATTAATTTTGATCAAGGGGATCAAGGTACATTAAAATGCAAACAGGATTAAGTATTCAAAGGTCAAGATAATGAATGGGGATTAAATACACATGTAAAGACATGTAAAGAGATAATTTCTATTGTCTAACACTGTAATTGACAAAACGGAAACGAAGTTCTTACCTCATCCTCCTCCACAGTGGGGGCTTGGCTAGTCATATCGTGTAAAGCTTGCCACATCTTTTGAGCGGCATACCTCTTGGCAACTTTTTTACTTTTCCCTTGACCGACCTCGCGATATTTTAGGATTGAACAAACAATAGTGAATTGTCTCTCGTGAGGTAAACCTTCTTCACCCTCCATCGTATATTTCGGGGGTGGCCAGTGACGAGACATACACATTTCTTGTAAGGCTCCGATTGGATTGTTCACTATTTTCTCCTCCCCATATGACTGTAGTTCTTGTAAATTTTGTGAGCTACATAAAAATGATATATAGAATTATTACATACCGCATGTATTTTTTGCATATAGTTTCAAGTACGTAAAGCGCAAGAAATTAAATAACATTGCTTACTCGGGTAAACTATTTGGAAGTGGAGATTCTACGCCTTCGGTATTCACGCCGATTAATTTATCCAGCACTGCCTTTGCGGCGGCGTGTTTAGCCTCTTTCTTGGACCTACCAGTCCCCATTGCTGAAACAATTGGGTCTGCTTCTGAATAGTTTTGTATTTATCGAGAAACGGCACGCCGCATTATTCGCGAGAACAAATGCGCAGCGAGTTATACGTACCAACGACGTCGGTGACGGTGACTCTGTATCGAAACGTAGGCTCGTGAATCGCTCCCTCGATCTGGACCAACTCGTACTTGGGTATCGTGCCTCTGCGGGACAGCAATTCCTGAAGAACAGAAACGGGGGTTTTGCTGGGTAACGACTTCATTTCCAAACGTGCTGCCTCGTGCAATGGTAGCTTCTCCAACATCATAGCGTGCAGTGTTACGCGGACTCTATTACGACGATTGACGTTGTTTGTTGAATGATTAGGAACGCCACCCACACCAGCCATCATGTTAGGCCCGACCTGTGGTGGTTGGTGCATTTCCTCCATTTTAGTGTTCTGAAATCACACACAAGTGTTGTGAAGAATGTGAAGTCGTAACGATCGTCGTAACCTTTCTCCAATGTCAAAGCGACTGATGATATACAAAGGATGATACACAAAGCGACCGAGACCTTATGCGATGTAAAACTTAACGACATTTTCCTCGTGTTTGTCTTGTAAAAGTTGACAGTAGAAAAAACGGAAAAAAAAAAGTTCTTGAATTTGAAACAAGGAATCGAGAGACAAAGTTTATCCCGCGCGTCCTTACATCTGTATTTATCTTATTGAACAACGACACCGCGTACATAGGAGCCAATTAGCGTATTCGTGTTTCTTTACGATTTCGTCCTCGGCTATCGTCTCGACCTATAAATATCGAAATCGTGGTGATCCAGCCAGATTTCCGGCGGTCGCAAGGCGGCAATAGCGAGCCGTCATCGACCCGCGGTCGAACGTGCCTGAACGTCCCGGCGCGAGCGGCGCAGCCGGGTCGGAGTATCGGCGCGTCCGCGCGCGAAATGCGTCGGGATCGTTGCGGTCTCGTCGCGACAGTCGAGACAGAGTATCGGTCGACCGCGAGGGAGACCGGCATGGCCGCCATGATTGTTATAAAACCCATCGATTGACCGTAACGGAAATACGCGTGGGACCGACCCGGCCGGGGACGAGGTGTCGTCGCGCGTGGAACGCGCGTACGACGTGAACGCGACGTCGTCTCGCGACCACGACGATGACGGAGGTGGCACGATTCTCAGGAGCAACGGCCACCGTCGTCNCGACGATGACGGAGGTGGCACGATTCTCAGGAGCAACGGCCACCGTCGTCGCCGGTCGTTGTACGAGCGTATATATACGCGTGTATGCGTATCGTCCGCTACGCAGCTCGCGATCTCGCGGAACCAAAGTCACCGGGGGGGACAAACACACGCGTCATTCGGCACTTACGATTTTCGGGGAGACGTAGCTGCGTGGAGAAAATGTTCAGCCGGCTCCTCGTCAAGCCAATTCCTATGCGAAAAGCGAATCCCGCTTTTTGTGATCGATCCAAGTCTCACAAAAAGCTTGATCCGTTTGACGACAGAAAAATGGTTCACTGGTTAGCGGAGAATCCCTTCCTCGTTCGCAGCTCTGCGATATCTGTGAGCAGGGTGAGTCGACTCCCATGTAAAAACAATTGTACAGTGTTTTGAGCGCCATCTAAAATTTTGTACCCACAAAATTTGCAACTAAACAGCAATATGGCATTCTGTCGGTAAGTATGCGAGATCTTTTAATGGTTCTTATCTTTGCTAAATATAGTTAAATGGTTCCGATCTTTACTAATTTTTAATATTTTTAATAAATTTTTATTTTTTTAAATAAAAGTACACAATTTTTATATTATTTTTTCTTATATTTTATTTATATAAGATTTCTAATATAGTGTTTCTGCTTTATTTAAACTTAATACGTGCAAATCTGTCATCGGCTAAGGTTTTTTGCCTGGGGGAAATGCGCCGCCAATTGTCGAAGTGCTCGCGACAAATGGAAGGAGGCTCGCGAGGATGTTCGCGATTCCGATTGGCGCGTCGTAATGCAAGATTCATAGCGTATTCGATTTGCTAATTCGATCAAACTCTGAATCGATAGTCTATTCTTTTTAGCTACAAAAAAAAGAGATAAAATGTGCAAAAAATGCAGCTGAAAAGAACCTGATCGGTATAGAAATCAATGGTTGCGTTCAGCAGAGAAAGCAGCTTTGCAACTGTTGTAAAATTTATTAATATGATTGTTTTTTACCTTTAGTTTCTGCCGGATCTAAAAATCAATTATATTAAAGTATTTTACAATAGTTGCAAAGTTGCTTTTTCTGCTGAACACAACCGATTATGGATGAATCACACAACTTAGTGAACATTACAAATTTGTTCATGTCGCATGCTCTAACATACTATACTTTACTACTCACTCCATTTTGCCGCAAACGCATTGGAGCACGTTAGAGGGAGTAGGAGCATGTTTGAAAGCAACCGAATGAAAGTGAGCGAATTTAGAATATTAATAATTTTATTGATCAATGTCTAATGAATTTACTCATTTTTAATTTTTATCAACAAATTATTCGATCCATAATCGACCTTCAGAATATTCGAGAAATTGCGCGAGGATCACGTAATTGAGGAAGAACGTTTCTTGCAAGAGATAATCGAAGAAATAATTCCGCGGAGAATTTCTCTTTTTTATTTCGACACGCACGGAGGTATGTCTGGCTTTAATTAATTACCGTGCATCGGCACATCTACACAATCTACATCATTGCTGCGTTAATGGCGTCGCTTTTTTTCTTTCTCTCTCTCTCTTTCTCTCTCTGCGTCACTTGCTCGAATTCGGTTGGCTTCGCGTTGTTCCGACGTTCCGTATGCGAGCCACCGCGGGCCGTTTGTCCTCGGACGGCGTTATTTAACAACAAATCGGGACGGGATTGTTTACACTGAGGGTGCGAGCATGGGTCGCTACAGAAGGTAAAGTAACAATGGTAATGGTGAACGCGAAACGAGCGCGAGCAAGTCGTTCGAAGCGCTACCTATTCTCCGCGTCGATGGAACACCGCTTGCGTGAAAGCCTTTTACCTTACTGTCATGAAAGTCGAATCTCCTTTCCAAATATTTCTCCGATTTTCCATGCGATGTATACTCGCTGCGATTATCTCCGCCGTACGCGAGACTCGCGCAAACAAATGTCCCGCTTCAATTTTTTTCAGCTGACTTCTCGCTTTAGAATTCGAACTAGAAGACCTGAACATCTAATCATGCACATGCAACTTATTTCAGTCGTAGCCGCGATAGAGACAGGCGACGGAGATCT